>JAUTBV010118178.1:0-13381 GCA_032361325.1 Lepetodrilus fucensis
GCAAAAAAACAACAATGACAATCGACTCGTCGATGTCTTCCCAAGCTTTGCTGACCCAGTTAATCAAGTCCTGTCGGGTCGGTGTCTTGAAGTTGCCAGACTTGTTCTTCTTGGCAGTCTGGAACCAATGCACCCACTGCTTGCACACACTGGACTTGAACGGCTTGTTGACGTGTGTGTCCATCGGTCGAAGTACAACCTGAAATACAAAGTATATATAATTAGAAACGAGGCTCATTAATATATATATTTTCAGAAGGGAGAGTCTCATGGAAAATATGTTAATACTTATTAACAGTCATCTAGCATTGATTGATATATTTACTTAGACAATATATACATGGATGACCATAACTTTAAGAGAGTTTCGAGAAACGATACCCTGATCTTAATGGTTTTCAGATATAACTCTGCAAAGAAAGATAATGACTTTGTTTATCATGAGAAAGTCCCTGTCTTGGAAAGCCTACCTGAAGTAAAGGGTAAGTAAATTATGTACATGATATTCTTAGTCTTTACATTGTTTATCACAAAAGATTTCTTATTTTGGCAGTCAGTTACACAATGTTCAATGCAGTGGTAGAACGTTCCAGGTTCAAATCCCATCCCGGGGGGCTCGGCATCAATGTTCCCGAAAGTTACCTTTCTGACACGATATTGATAGGATGCACTGAGTGGCAATGCAGTTATCATCCTTGGTCTTGTCAGTACCAGTCGGTGCTCACAGTTTTACTGCAAACATTCAGCGCTACGGATGTTGCAGGATTCCTCCTACCCTGAAAGTCGTGATGTTAGTGAAAGATTCTAGAAAGCGACTTTAAACCCCAATACAAAACAAAAAACAAACAAAAACCCACAATGTTCAGCTTTATGAAACATCATATAAATCCCTACATTATCCACCCTATGCATGATATATTTGTTTTATTGCAGGAGCATCTCTAGTTAAAGGCATTCCATTTAATCCCAATGATCCTGAGATATCTGGACCAGACATATTCCACAAGCTTGTTCCAATGGAGGCTCATGAAGCTTCCTCTGTGTACAGGTATGTCTGGAGTTGTCTGTCCTGTGTGTACAGGTATGTCTGGAGTTGTCTGTCCTGTGTGTACAGGTATGTCTAGAGTTGTCTGTCCTGTGTGTACAGGTATGTCTAGAGTTGTCTGTCCTGTGTGTACAGGTATGTCTGGAGTTGTCTGTTCTGTGTGTACAGGTATGTCTGGAATTGTGTGTACAGGTATGTCTGGAGTTGTCTGTTCTGTGTGTACAGGTATGTCTGCAGTTGTCAACTGTCCAGGTGCCCGTTGCACAACGCTCTTGTAGTGCTACAATAGTTGTAACTGGACTCCCGCCACAATAGAAAGCATTGACGTTACAATAGTTGTAGCCTACAAGAGTGTCGTGCAACGGGCACCAGTACCTTGAAATTAGAATCCATGCACTGAGATGTAATATTTATTTATGAAAATGTATTTTAAAGCATAGAGTCACAAATGCCAATGGAGATTTTTGCAGAAATTCAAATCCAGTATGTAAATTTGGTATATGAAAATGGTATATTATATGATAATGAACCATCAATATTGTATGGATTCCTAATGACAGGGGGAATTACATGTTATCACATGCAAATTTAACATTAATGGACAAACCATACAGAGTACTTCATATAATCATAATTCCCCTATAGTGATAGCACATCCAACGTTGCACTGAATGGGAAATGCCAGACACAATTTTACTATTAACATTTACCGATATATTTGGTCTGACAGAAGTATTCAAGAAAATATCAATGATAATAAGTTGAATACTATACATGATTTGGTATTAATGAAAAAAATAACAGGTTTATTTTCAGAGAATAACTTGTTTGACCATAAAATAGGTCAAGGAGTTGAATGCTTCTAAAATATTTTCTAAATTCTAGCATGACTTCCTATATAAATATAATTATATGAATTATTGTAGAATACGATAGTACTACACTATTATTCACCAATGCTGGTATAATATTCTTCTTCTATCACAGCATCTAAATGTTTGCCATACTTCAGCAGATCAAGCTCCATGCATCACGATTTTGACCTTGTGGATCAACCAATCAATGACAGGCATCATAAAATTAACCTCATAGATCAGCCAATCACTGATGGGCATCACAATATTGACCTCGTAGATCAGCCAATCACTGATGGGCATCACAATATTGACCTCATAGATCAGCCAATCACTGATGGGCATCACAATATTGACCTCATAGAGCAGCCAATCACTGACGGGCATCACAATATTAATACACCACTGTCTACAAGCCTAATCTGGGGCCAGTTTCAAAAAATGATTGTAGCATTAGTTTTACACCTATTGATTGATGAACACTTATGTTGAGTAATCGTAGTGATACAATTGTTTTGTGAAAGTGGCCCCTATTCTACAATATAACATAGGTTTCACACACAGCAAACTTAGACTAATATAAGGGATACACTATATATCATGCTAAACAATGCTCAATATAGCAGGTTACATTTGGAGAGCAGATTCGAATATACTACACAAATCCGGTGGGTCAGAAATCAAATATGTCTTCAGTTATATTTCTTAGATTGATACTGGCATTCACCAAGTCAAACAAACTCTCCAAATGAAACATGAAATAAATTAAAAACACAACATGTTACGGGTTGTCCAGTATCAGTCTCCAGACACTATCAGCGATGGAAATTCCTCATCACTTGACAGCACCACCCTTAACCCCTCACCCCAAGATGTTACCTTCGTACATTTGTCAGGGCTGATAATGTTTTCTGGCTTACAGTTTCAAAAGGTATTATTTTGATGTACTGCAATCACTGAATGCAGTTCTAAAGCTTTCCAAGATGCGCATCCAACTAACATAATCCCAGAATATATTCCTGCAATCTCTTGAATAACCCACCCATCTTCTGCTGTCCCAAACTGTTGTCCTGAGAATGTAGACCCAACATGTCCAAGGTTGTCCTTTCTCCCCTTGCCCAGATTCCTAGGAGAACACCCAACCACCCAGGATGAACACGTATTCTACCCACATCACAGTGGTCCCAGAACACATACCCCTACACGCACCTCAGTGGTCCCAGAACATCCACCCCACCCAACAGGATGAACACATACCCCTACACACACCTCAGTGGTCCCAGAACATCCACCCCACCCCCAGGATGAACACATACGCCTACACACCTCAGTGGTCCCAGAACATTGTGGAGACCGACTCCCAGATATACATGCAGGTCACACACATACCTTCTTTGGCTGACGCGGTGTTTCTTGGTGGGAAGGTGCTGGTTCCGCGACGTCTCCAGTTCGTCTCGCATGTCCAGAATTTTCTGCTTAAGCTCGGGATCTTCACATAGATCTGACAAGTAGAATCACATGTTAAATCCATGTCCAAGGTTAACCATTAACCTGCTACAAGCACATGCAGTTGCCCTATAGCACTTCATAATACAGCACATGTTTCAGTTTAAAAGAACAATACGACAAAAGGAAATCAAGATACCCATGTAACATACCCATTAAATAGTTTTTCAAACAACAAATCAACAGGAACCATTTAACCCCTTCGCATGCTGGATTAGGCACAGGTAATCCTCTTTAGGGTATCTCAGGTTGCCTGCAGCATGGAGAGGGTTAAAGTTGAATTAAAACATTCTAGTGGATGTTCTACACTACCGAAAGCTGTTTCTCCTGTCCGTGTTTTGGCGTCTAGGTCGGCACCATTCTGTACTAGTAGCTCCAGGATCTCCATCTGCAAGAGACAAGTGGGAGTCTACAACCAATAGCACACACACCCAATGACAGGGATAGCAATGAAATGATCTGCAAGGGTTGTTCTGGGTTGTTCTGGGTTTGCATACCTGGGCCCTTCTGTATGAAATGGCGTAAGAAATGTTTGTTTGGTGCAGCTATGTCTGGCCCCAGTGGGCCCAGTATGGAAGAACGAGACTGGAAGGACTAGAAATAGTCTTTAAAAATGCTAAAAGGTTTGTTTGTCTATACCTGGGTCCAGACTAGCAAGTTCAGCGATCGAAACTAACTTTAAAACTTACTAGCCCAAATAGTGATACAAATAACAAATGTTATGAATTTCTACTAGTCCTTAGGATACCTTTAGCATTGGGCTAGCGGACTAGTGTTAATTACGATCCCTGAGCTGCAAGGCGTATCCAGTGTGCACATACCTGGCCCCAGTAGGCGGCTGCGTGTATGGGCTGCCACGAGTCGTCGTCTCGCATGTTGATAGCCACGTGGTTGGACAGAAGGTAGTCGGCCACTTCTAGGTAACCATTGGCAGCAGCGATGTGGAGCTGTGGAGAAACAGGAAGCCACATGATATATCCACTGTTACCAATATTCCTCTCAAAGTCAAACTATGACGATTAGTTACTTTACTTTTACTAGTAGTTTTCTGTAGTTTCAAATGGGAATAAGCACAAACATGCAAGGATATTCAACCAACATAATGTCAGTTACAATGGTAATTTGACCACCAGACAGACAGGTCTAGACGTACCGGTGTCACTCCTCCGTCTAGACGTTTCTCCAGTCCCCTCCTATCAACTCCAACTGCCTGAAGATCAACTAGGAACTTCCTCTCGGTAGCCAGTCTGGTTTCATCTATCTGTTCTTGTGTTATACCTGCCCGGAGAAAGGCACGTGTAATACAGCATTAGGTATATCAAGCATTGGAAAGCATAATATGATCAAAGAATTGTATATTTTACATAACATGATAACGAAGACATTCATACATTTGACATCACATTACAGAACATAGCGGTATATTATTATTTTTATTTTTATTTATTATTAAAAATACTTTTACTGTGGTTTAGAGCCGCTTTCAAGACTCTTTCATTTATATCATGGCTTGTCAGTTTAGGGTCCTGCAAACCACAACATCCGTTGAATGTTACAGAAAACCTGCGAGCACTGGCTGGTACTGACAGACCAAGGATGATATCTGCATCACCACTCTACAGACAGCACATCCTATCAATATCATGCCAGAAATGGAACTTTCCTAAACATTGATGCCAGACTCTGGGGCTGGATTTGAACCTGGAACCTTTGGCTCCTAAATCCAATGTTACAATTGTGTTACCATGCGTCGTCTAGCGATATAGTACGTACCCCGTTTAGACATCTCGTTCTCCACGTAGTCCAAAGTAGCCTCATCCTCACAGATGTCGTACGGCATGTTGCCATCTATATTGACTGCCAGTAGCTCAGCTCCCCTGGAACACACACAGCAATACAGATGTCCATCTCCCTGACACTACATGCTTCCTGTACGCCACTACATGCTTCCTGTACAATACTACATGCTTCTTGTACTACACGCTTCCTGTAAGACACTACATGCTTCCTGTATGACACTACATGCCTTCATACACAAAACTACATGCTTCCTGTACGACACTACATGCTTCCCATACAACACTACATGTTTCCTGTACAACACTACATGCTTCCTGTACAACACTACATGCTTCCTGTACGAAACTACATGCTTCCTGTACAACACATGCTTCCTGTACAACACTACACGCTTCCTGTACGACACTACACGCTTCCTGTACGACACTACACACTTCCTGTATGACACGACATGCTTCCTGTATGACACTACATGCTTCCTGTATGACACTACTCTTCCTGTATGACACTACTCTTCCTGTATGACACTACACACTTCCTGTATGACACTACATGTTTCCTGCCAGACACTACATGCTTTCTGTACAAGTGTGGAAGAAACTATTGCCACCAGGAATGAAAATTGTCAACTTTAATATAAGATTTTAGTCTTGCCAAGAAAATCTTCCATCACTGATGAGATTACGCACCAAGGTTGAAAACTGTCCACTACTCGAGTTCATCCTACCATGAATGCATTAGCTGGTCAACATTTACCATGGGTATTCAGGCCAAATTCTAACTTTGTAAATTTGGCAGATGTTGGAATTGATCCTTATTAGTAACGTATTATCATGATTATTACCAGTAAGCATGGTAAGGATAAGGCTTGGATAACCCATAACCCTATCAATATTCCAAGGCGATTTACTAATACTATATTAATTATTATATTGCAGGCATGTTTCCTGTAATGCTAGAGCATGGAAGCATGGACTCCTCTCACCTGTCTATTAATAACTTGCATAGATTGACGTGTCCGCACGTAGCGGCGGCATGGAGTGGAGTCCACACCTCGCTGTCCTTGGCATTGACGTTAGCCCCGTAGTCCAGCAGCAGCTGCAGCATCTCGCTGTTGTTGTCGATGCAACACTGAAGCCATAGCGACGCACAGTATTAGTAACCTACTAGGCAACATTTGACCATGAGACCAGGCAATGATGAAATCACTACATATTACTAAATAATGCGCAATTAAGAGTCAAAATAGATATGATAATGAATACTTGAATAGAAAATAAATTCAAACCTAAACAGGCTAAAACTCAATTTGTAAATTGATTCAGATGAGTTTTACTTTGTTCAACTGTTGCAGATTTGTCCGCAGAGAAAGGCACATTTATAAGTTTTCTCAAAGAAAAAACCCTTTATAGTTTACTGATAGATTGTTACAAGACACGAGTGCTGGGGGTTTATAAAGAAAAGAAAAATATATACAGTATCAGCCCTGGTGACCTACCTGATGTAGAGCAGTCAGCCCATCCTCATTAGTGACATTGGGGTCAGTCTTGGCTTGTAGTAGTGACCGCACTGTGATCAGCAAATAAACAACAATGTAGTAATATATTATAATAATACAAATACAACTATGACTGTAGTACGAGTCTGTGAATATCAAAGAAACAAGAACATTTCGAGTCACTAAACAGTTTCATAACCATGGATAATTATTGATATCTTGACTCACATAACTTGGTAGCCCTATGGAAAATCCTGATTATCAGTCAAATTATACTTATACAACTTACTTTTACTGTAATACAACTTTATACAAGAGGTTAATTCAACGTACCACGGGAAAATTGGCCCCATTCATGGTAACTCCATTGTTACATGTGCAGTCAGTGCTGTATGTAATGGGTTAACTATGGGCATGATGGGGGTAATGATGATACTATGGACTATGGTTACCAAACAGTATTTGAGAACGATCAGGAAAATGTAAATATAAGCAGCAGGGTTAGAACTTCCCACTTCCCAGGCGGTCCGATCTATTTCTCATGTTTGATATCCCTTGGGCTACTAGTAGTATTAGAAATTTCATGTTTTCCTATTTATATTGGCAAATGGCCGACACAGCCAGGCCACTATTGTGCAATAAGACAGCACACACACAATATAATATGAATAATGGTGTCAAACTTGAAAACAATGGAATGCACTAAATCAAAGTGACATCTATAGCTTAAGAGATGTAGTATTATGCCAGTCAAATAAGGGGTTTTCTGGTTGGTAGTATTGCATGGTATATGTGAAGTGGTAGCTGTGAACACTAGCCCAGATGAGCTGGTTTGCATTAGCGTAGCACTAGTTCACAGTAGCTAAAGTACTGGTTCACGCCTTAGCCTCCAACACTGTTTAGCAATAGCCTTGACTATTGTTTAACAATTGATGAGTTAGTTGGACCACATTAAGTTGTTTTATAGCAGCCTAGCACTAAATTAGCACTGGGTAAAACATTAGGTACTGATTTTACATGAATAACCCTCATCATTACCTTCTTCAAGGTCATTCCTAGCAGCTGACTCTAATAACGAAACACTGCTCACAAAGATGACCCGGTTGTTCTTATGTTTCTTCTGTTTCATAGAGTTCTGTTGCACATTCTTCCTTTTCTTGGAATCTTTTTCCAAATGCTTTTCGTACTGACCCCATTTCTTCAGCTGCTGCGTCCGACGTTTTTTCGCATGTTTTAGCCGAACCTGCGTCGGCATCCGCTCGATGGACGCCATCTCGGCCACCAGCTCGTGGTGGTCCGTCATTTTGGACAATTAAAGCAAATATCACGTGTGTAGATAAATAATAAATCCCGAAACCAAAACAGCAAATAGGTCCTAATCTATTTGCATGTTATGTTGACTTTTGTATCCATGGCTGCTGTCGGTAAAGAGAAAACCAGCACACTGTCTTCTGGCTTGTACTACATCATCTGTTTTGTATGCATGTATATTCCGAAGTACGTCTCACAGCACTGATTGCTCCACATATACAGAGGAATGCAGGTGTCACTCCCACAAGGTCAAGGTCACCCAAATGGCCTCACCTGTAAATATGAATAAAAAATGACACATTAATAGATTTAAATAGATTTTAGCCAATTAGGAATGTGAAAATAAGAATAATAATTTAATATATTATATAATAATATTTATACAGTAGACCTTGTATACAACGGCCTGAGATAAACCGGACACTCGCCTATAACCATGATAACAGACTGAATCTGATGTATGGGTCCTGTCTAACGCTAATTACGGCATATGCGTATAATGGACTTCGCATACAACGGACAATAATAGCCAGTCCCAATGAGTATGTTATATGCAAGGTCTACTGTATGTCTTTTACTTTGTTTGCATGGTACACTGTACAGTACTAAGTTGTTTTTTTAATTACGTATTGTTCGTAACTGTCTTGTTTGGTTTTAACTTAAATTTAAAACCATAAGTTAATAATGGGTAAAATGTATACCGTAAATGCACGGTTTTCTTTCCAAGTGAAGTAGTTACTGTAAATCATGAAAGTAATGCGAGTAGAATATTAATGCGAAAAATGCGAGCGCCATATTGTCGCACTTAATTGCTGCGTATTAAAGGTAAGTACAGGGAAAAAACATGTATGGAGACATGACCGTTCACATTTTATTGGTGTCGCATTTACGTCTAAAATCTAGGTCACATTACATTTAGTGACGCGTTAATTTGGTGATTACAGTAACCAGTGATCGAAACTTTCAAACTTACTGGCCCGAATAGTGATACAAATAACAAATGTTATGAATTTCTACTACCGCTAGTCCTTAGGATACCTCTAAACACTAAATATGAGAAATTGCCTGGGCTATCTGGCTAGTGTTAATTTCTATATATAAAATCAAAGTGTTCTATTTCTACATGTGATCAAGCAACTTAAGTCGCCTTCAGCAGGGAGAGGGTTATAATCTGAGCAGGAAGTTTAACATGTAACAGTGACACTAACAGATAATAATTAATTCACAAATAACAAACACCAATTCCACATAGTTTCAGCAATAAGGCTGGAAAGTAATGGCGGGAGCCTCATTGTGAAACTGACTTCCGGATGCAGTAGTTAATAAAATTACCTAGCTTTTCCATTTACATCGAACAGCGGGAAGACAATATGAAGATTTATTTTTGTTATCACTTGGATAAATTATTTTTGCTGATCTTATGTCACTACAGCCGTAGAATAATGGCAAATGTTTGGATACAGACAATATTCTAGTCTGAATGAGTGTTAATTATTTTGTTTTTCCGATACTAAAATAAATATCTACACATATGTAACAAAATAAATGGACTGGGCTCCTCATAATGATAAGCGCCAAGCTCATCCGACTGCGCATTCATTAAGAACCAGTTTATAAAAAAACATTGTTCCCATATATTAGGTCATGGCTAGTGTGGCCAGTCTACTGTAGGTGTAGTGATGTATGTGCGAAGCATAGAGCAACACATTTGTGCTAGTTTACCAGGTCTATATCGTAAAGTAATAAATACATCACCTGAACCAGTGTATAACACTGCAGCAATTTCACTGCCAGACATGTGGACTGGTAAGTCTGAGAAGTTACCTGTCCTCATACATGTTGGCCAGTGATCGATGATATACATCTTGAAAAACAAACCAAAAGTAACAAGACATGCGGGCGTGCAAGGATACAATGTTACCAGTGCGGACAGGCTCTATTTTGAACACTGCCTGAACCAACATTTTACACTGATATTCGGAGGTTAGACAGGCAGACATTTATTATGTCTCTCTATTCGGAGATTAATGCAAGTGGCACATAGATATACCGTAAACAGTCTTGCAAAAGAGTCATAAGCAAAACTCTTGCTAACTTAAGTTACAATAGACAATACATAATTTATCATTATCACCGGATCACATGGGAAATTCCTTTAGCATGACAAGATAAAAAAAAGATTGGATAAATGATGAGAAATAAAATACCAGTATGCATGAATACAAAGGTACAACATATGTGGTAACTAATACATTTAGGTAAGATAGTATGTGAGAAAGAAACAGACTAGAGTTCTGCATATTAAACTAATGATGACATATCTACAATTTTATTTATAATTGTATTTGTGACTGAAAGTGAAAGATATATTAAAGTGAATATCTTGATGCTTCACAACATATTTATATGAAAATGTGATGTTGAATACAGACAGATGAAACTTAAGGAGAAGAATAAAGACAAGACAAATGTTGTCACAGTGGTGTTTATGTAGCATTGGACATGTGTTTCAGAGGATGAGGAACCATTCACCTAGTGTAGGACAGCCATCATCTAGGATCTACATCTGGTAACCATGGTAACCCACAGTGATAGGAACATTTACTAGTATTCTAGTAATCACTAATACTATAATATAGCATCCTATTTTCCCACATACTTGCATACGACTAGTCTAGGATGATGCTGAATTACCTATGCCAGTGCATACATATCAATTCTCCATAAATCTAAGATAATGGAATGTAGTTTGGTGGACAAAACATGCTAAGCCACGTATTATTCACGCTTGTGCAGACACTTGTAATACTACCCCGGTAACTAGTCTGTTCACTACTTATTCATGGGGACAACTATTTCCTAAAGAATTACCACAGCATTAAGCATAATAGTATATAGTGTCACAGTGACTGAACAAAACAAAACTAAAATATATTGAAATGATGATGAATGTAACTCGTAAATTATACTCAAAGAAATGTCATTCTACCTTGATAACGGGTCAGCATGCACACATACTGTATGCATCTATTTCTGATAAAAGTAACCAGGTTACCTATTACATCTTTGAGTAAATTGTAATATACTAATTTATTACGTATTTGATTATTATTTATGAAATTGCAATATATGCACATGATAAATGTTGATCTAACTACTGTAAATCTAACCAAAGGAATAATAATGTATGCCTTATTAACTATTTCTGTAGTCTTGTAGATAATTATAACTGTACAGGCAAGTAAGTCTATCCATGAATGTACACATTTAACAGTACATCTAGCATACTACATTGCTGATTTGGCTTAATGATATAATTGCCATTACAACATGTTAGGTAACTGTCAATCAGCCCACAGCCAAGCTAATCGTCTAATCCCACGATCAACTGTATAGTTTGTTGGGACATTCTTGTAGCCTTCTTGTGACCTATATAACAGTACAGCTACAGTTCACACAGGTGTGGGTCACAGCCAATCATACCTTCCATTCGCTGGAGAATATATTATTACAGCCTCTCGACATCGGTGTGTGGATATACGAACAAACAAACCAATTCGTATAAATATGTCATCAACTGTGAGCTATCAGAGCCATAATATTCGACAACAAACTACAACAACTCCGTTAAAACATTAATCTGCAACTCACTTCCGCTCCATACGACCATAGATCTCTCAACTCGCCGTTGTTGTCGGAAGTTTAGTGTGGGTGTGTCGACGTTTGAGATCAGCTGGCACATTAATGTGCATAGTAACATCGACTAAAACACTCGAATATGTCGTACATATTCGTATGTTCGCCAGTAGGTACAGAATTACGGAGAAAATTTAGCAAAGATTGTCAACAACGCGTCCACAACTCGATTGACGAGGCGACACAATCGTTCGACGCGTCGGGGCAAGTCTAACAAATGCGATTATTTCAGCAGTTTCGTACACACAAAGAACAGTTTATACATGTAAAATGCTTCCGTTAACCACCCGGCCCATGCTTTGGGTAGGTTACATACCTCATATCCAACTAATTAAAACATATTCCCAGCAAGGTCGACAACAGACAAGTCCCGGTAGACATGTTGCCTAAAGGTGGCGCTGTAAGCTCGAGACAATGTCATGTGACAGGTGGGTTTCAGGTGCGCTTGCAAATCTAGACCTGGGTGAACGCGTTTGTGAATGGGGTAACGCTGCATATAATCTTCAGAAAGAAGCGTTCATGAGCGAGTAAATTGTTATTATTATTATTACTACTATTACTACTGAGTATTACGTCTTTCCCGGACATTGAAATTCATTTCTACTTAGAATAAAATGAATGCAAACAAAATTAGATGTGACTAGATTCTGATCATAGTTGTCAAAGTGTTATTATAGTTTTCATTTTATTGCAACCCGCATTACATTTTTCTTGGACATTTAGTTGAAATACATTTTGAAAAAAAAAGAAGAAACCTTTCTTTCAAAAGTGGGCAATTGCACCATTTTTCTTTTCTTTCAAATTATCGAAATAGCAGCTGTAGTGAAAAAGAAGTACACACAAAGAAATATTTTTTAAATGCATAGATGTTCATGAACTATCTCTTTCAACAAATAATAAGTTATCATTCATTTGAAAACATAGCTAGCCTACATGTAATAAATATAAACTGCAAACGTAATTCATAATTTGATAAAATATAAACTGTAGGCCTAAAATATTTATTAAAATATGAAGACTGGAGTTACCATATCTAATGGAGACCATGATTGTCTGAGGAACCTTCCTCCCAGCAACACCGTTCTATAATAGTGACGTCATTTGAGTCACTCGGGCGGTCATATTTATTATGAAGCGTCACGCCCGTTTATCTACAAGACTTACTTCATAATTATGTATAGGCATATTCAATATACAATTGAGGCACTTGTCATTTGGATAGCCTCATTATGGGCCATATTGCTCGATCTGCTTCTGGACGTTATCCCTACCGGAAGTTGCAAAAGGTACTGAAGTTGCGCATGTAGACAGACAATCGAGCTCGCGTAATTATATTCTCATTCTATTATAGTCTTCCCATTTACTGTCGTTCCGAGTAACATTTTTCCTTCTATATAGGCCTACTGTCGTTCTGGTTAACAGTACAGTTGCATTGGAGGTAACATCCATGCACAAAAAAGGAATATCAGAACAATCGGTGACATCTACTAATCAATATTGATATGGTACTTAATAGTGTAGGCCTACGTTTATTAAGAAGGGGACATTTATTTAGACTGAACATGCCTGCATATATACCTTAATTGGCACCCCCATTTGGTTCTCTCTCTCTCTCTCTCTCTCTCTCTCTCTCTCTCTCTCTCTCTCTCTCTCTTTCTCTCTCTCTCTCTC
>JAUTBV010118200.1:0-13381 GCA_032361325.1 Lepetodrilus fucensis
GTTTACTGCAACATTCAGCGCTACGGATGTTGCGGGTTTCCTCCTGCCCTAAACTGACAAGTCGTGATATTAGTGAAGGATTCTAGAAAGCGACTTTAAACCCCAATACAATTTATTTTTTAACAAAACACAGAAGAGAACAACACAATCTCAGTACTGATATGGTGAGTAGCACTGTCAGACCACGCCCACCTGTTTGAGCAGAGAGTTGAGTCTGCCCAGCAGCATGTGTAGGAAGTCGCCCTCGTAGAAGACGTCCACGTGGTACTGGTCTAGCTGGACTGGCTTGTCCGGCCACCCCCACGGCCTGCACGCCTGCTCCATACAGCTGAACTGTGCACATCAGCAGACACATCAGCATACACATCAGTACATGGTGTACAATATTGTGGCATGGCATAATCACATAAAGACAGCAATTGACCAGTACCAAGAATAGTCCCTAGAAGCAGTGTTAGTAGCATCTAGCTCGGACAATCACACAACACCAATATGAATACAGGGTCTAGCTTGACCAATTCTCAACTTGGTGCCCAAATCTGTCCTACTTCTTATTATCTGGGTATTATCCTACTTCTTATTATCTTCTTATTGTCTTGGTATGTGTTTCCTGTCTATAGATACACTGTATAATATTGTTACTGATATGTCTTGTCATCTACAAGTCATGGCAACCTACCTGTTGTTGCATACTTGTTGTCTACCTGTGTCAGTGCTTACCCATCTCTTACTGATAATAGTGCTTACTAATGTAACAACCTCCTGGAGGAAAATTTGACGATCCCAAAAGTCAAATTTCCTCCACGAAGACTTCATGATATCGTTCTTTATACGATAGCTTCAGGAATATGGTCTCTGGTTACCTACTTGTTGCCTACTTGTTGCCTATGTGCCTACCTGTCTTGTAGCATCCCTGAGGTACATGTCGTAGCCACTGTCCGCCGTCTGATACGAAGATTTTGCCTCCTCTGGGAGGATCATCAGAAAACTGCAGCCAAAATGTAACTTCTAGTAATTGAATTGAATTGAATAGTAATACTAGGAAACATTTGACAAATGTGAATATTATGCCAGAATTCTTATTACTGAATTAGAAACTAAATTACTACCATTGAACTCTAATGAAAATTAATAGAATTATGCTGTAAGTTTTTTATATTAGACAATTAAGTTTACATACACAATTACATGTATCAGTGAATATAAATTTATACTTTAATCTAAAGAATAGAATAAGTGGAAAGTGGTTTTTAAAATACAAAATTACCTATTGACCACTTTGTGAACTTCGGGTCTTGAATACAAGGCTGAAGATAAAAAGAAGAAAACAAACCATTTAGCAGTATTTCATATAACATATCTTTGGTCACAGTTTTAGTAGACTACTTCTACCAATACTCTCAGACACTCATTTATTATTCAACTTCTAAAACTAGTTTCTAATTTTGGCACAGGTCTTTATCTGAACTAATGAACAAGTAAAAAATTGTTTCAGGTCTGAATCAATCTGGCTAGGCCAGGTTGGAATCTTCTTACAAGCGTATGTATCATGTCCCTATGCACTGTAAGGATCTGACCCACTGTAAGGATCTGACCCACTGTAAGGATCTGACCCACTGTAAGGATCTGACCCACATCTAGTGTCAGCCTGTCAGCTTGTTACACTCTCGCTCCACTGAAACAACAGGTAGCAGACATCAAGGACGTACAAATCAACTTACTGCGATTTTCAATTTATTTATAATTAATTTCTTCCTCGAAGGCTAACACGGTAAAGCACAAATCTCATTTTGACCTCCATGAATACGTTTCAATGTAAATTTTGTCTTGAAAGAGAGGCATTTGCTGTCAATCAGGCCAGCGGTGAAGACAAATCTCCGAACGCAATCTGTACATTTTACGACAGATTCCACGTGTTGTTGTCAGGACCAGCGTAATGTATGAAAACATCCTGCACTGGCTCTTTGTATTAATCATTAGGAGGCTCCTCGTTCAATGTCAGAACTTATTCCAGTCAAGAGAACAGTGGGCCTATTCTTGAAACGATCTTAGGATTGTATGACAATCTTAACAATTCTTATAGTATGGCTACGAACTGTTCTTAAGCTAAGAAGTTTGTAAGAACATTTCGAGAATAGGCCCCCTGATAATTAAATGTAATTTGATAGGATTCTACAATGTTGTTGGACGCAATGTTTGCAGGGAGACCCAGCCTCAAGTACAGTAAGCAAACAGAATGGTAAATGTTAACAAAATCATTGTGGCATGTATAGAAGATGTGCTGGATGGGCCACTTCACATGCAGCCATGATAACCGTATACCACAATGAGTTTGAATCCTGCTGGGGTTCCTGGTATCATCAACATGCAGTGTGATGTTCACAGGTACAGAGAGCCAGCCGTGAGTTGTGAATCTTACTGTAACATAGCATTTCTGTAGGCTTCCCTCCTACTATCAGCAGCACTATGATACATCACTGAATTATCATTACATAAACATCATAACCAGATCTAAGCAATTGGCATTTAATAATAATGTATATGAACATCATAATATAATTTCATAATAATGTATATTAATATTGTGCCAGCTCCACCTTCTAGATGCTCAAAGCTCCACATTATTACCAACTGCACTCTGTTTTCTTTTTCAACTCCCTGGGGAGGATACACCAGCAGCTACAAGAAATGTAGCATTCTAACTACCATCCTATTGGGAGAACAAGCATGTTCACACTAAATCACTTCCCGAAGGTGATGCAACACTGCATCTCAATGAAATGTTGGGCAAAAACAAATCCCAATACCATCACATTGCTCTCAGTCAAGCTGAAGTCCAGCCCTCCATCCACACACTAGCCAAGACCCATTATGCTCTAACTTCCAACCTCGCCAGTCTCTGTGCAATACACATGATGAATAGGACCATGTGCTACCATATATTGCACCACCATATATAGATTAAAACACACAAGTTGAGAGATTTATTTAACTGTTTTCTTCCCCTACTTTTTCTCTTCTCCAGGAAGTAATTTAGCGAGCTGAGAATGTATTGCTAATTCTGCTGGCTGCGACGGCTAAGAAGACATTACTACAACACATTAAGCTACAGGTGACAGTCAAATAACAAATTGTCCGGTGCTAGCATTACCTTTTGCGTAATTCTAGAAACCCCCTTCAATTTCCTCCCGTTACATTAAGAAAATAGAAATTCAGAAATCCATGAATCTTCATCAGTCTTACAATTACGTATTGTTAGCTTTAGCGCTTGACACTAAACCGATAGTCGAACCAGTTTATATTTCCAAACTAATACCCTCGGCGGATTGACTACCCTACTTGATGTCATCCGGGATGACACCACCCGACATCGCCGCCGTGTCATCTCGTCATACGCCGCGCGTTGATGAATGCATATATGGTGGAGGTGTTACATTGTTGATTCTCTGCTGTGGGACGTTGACAGGCGGAGGATGATGAGTGTCGATATCGCCTCGTTCATCACAATTACCTGGAGGAATTACGACATGCAGGCGTCAATATCACTGCCAGTCTCCTGATTGTGTTTCTGCCAGAGACTTAGCAATGAACAGCTCGGCAACCCTCTTGTCGCCTACCATTACAAACAAAGACCTAATTGCAAGAAAAAGTCAATTCATTCCTAAAGCTCATCAAACTGTGCCCAATAATTGACACTCCATTGCAGCTGAAACGCATCGCGGGGGACGTTGCACAAAGAACTGTTGCATATTCATGACTGCGACGTGATCGAAAATGATAGTGTCAGCGACAGACAAGACTAATTAAGTTCATATGGCTAAGATTATCTTGTTCTTGTCCCATGGATTGCTGCAGTTGTTAATATTTAACATCAGAGTTCTGGGAGTATCAGATCACTATGATTATGGTAAAAGGTTGACAGCCGACAGTAGATGTCAAAATTATTTTGCAATAAAGTTTTGACACAACAATCAAGGTTTTTCAGATAAAACTTCTAATACAATTCGAATTTAAATAAACATTTGACGGGAATTGTCAAAATGAAGAAAAATTCAACATCACAGCCGAGTTTGTTCAGGTCTCATATTTGTATTCACAGTTCACTAAATATAATTTAAATGTTAGTATGAACATTTACATACGTAACAAAACATTTAGGTATTTCATGTAATATTATCTAAATTACCATATACATATTCATCTTGGGAGGAATTGAATGAGTTTTGCCTTTCAAAATAGTCTGAAGTGTGGACTGGTCAAAATTACTTCTTTCAAAAATAATCCGCACTTGATAAATGTAATCCGGATGATTCATGGGGCAATTTCTTTGTCTCAAAAAAGTGGAGACAGGTATGGGGCAAGGACCGACACAGTGAGCAAGGAAACGGAAATAATTTCAAGGCGCAATGCAGAGGAGAGGATGCACAACACTGTATGACAGATTGCAAAAGTAAAACAGTCTGACAGAAGTGTCATGGATTCACAGCTAAATAGAAAAACAAACTATGATTTATACAGGGAATGAAGTGAGCATGTGACATAATCAGAAGGCATATAATTCCCATTGGCAGCCATCAAGTCTTTACAGCATAGGACTTAAGCCAGTGATAAGAATGTTATCCATGTAGAACACGCAGAATGACGTACGACATGTATATTTATTATGTGATAGCCTAGTTTCATGCCCTGCTGAAATTGTGTTTATTAGAATTTGTCAAGTGGCCTGACATGACAGAATAGTCTTATTAGGGTCAATAGATACTGGTATATGAATTCAGGAATCCACACTGCAAGTAATCCGTTGCCAACATCCAAGTAATACAGCACGACAACAATGAAAAGGCTCACAACTAAATGAACACCTAACTTAATAAAATAGTCAGAATTACCTTTTGATTTCTGCAACACATCTGCAGGATTTTTGGTTGGACTTGCAGGATGACCTTCACTGCATACATTGTCTTTCATAGAGTCTGGTTCACCACCACTTTGCTGATCAGCATCACCAGCATCACCAGCATCACCAGCATCACCTTCCTCCTTGATGCTTCCTTGCTTTACATCCTCATGATTGGACACACCATCTTGATCAGACTTCATTGCATCTTTGGACACAGCATCTTGATCAGACTTCATTGCATCTTTGGACACACCATCTTGGCCAGACTTCGTTCCATCTTTGGACACATCATCTTGGCCAGACTTTGTTCCATCTTTGGACAAACCTGTACCATCATGTTTGGAGTCGGTTCCTGTATGACTAGAATCGCCGAGGTCATCAGACCGTGACTGGTTCTGGAGGTAGTTCCGCCCCAGCAGATTGCGGAGGATCAGGTTCTGGAGGACGTGCATGTCTTCCTTCTGCAGCAGGATGTCGAACAGCTTCAGTGTGGACAAGCTGACCTGTGGAGAAGTCAAAGCTTGCAGTGTTAAGTGAGTCTGTGGAGGACAAGTGTTCACAGTGGTAAGGCTTATCAAAGGGTTAGTATGCACACTTTCTCATTCTGGATGTTGACCTACAAGTATGCCTCCAGTCAGTAGAAGTGATGACAATTGGAGTTTCTGGAGGATGACAATTGAATGATTTGAAGCTTAACAAATAGAGAACCATACACCACAACTGTCAACATATGCTTTGTTTTCCTATTGGTAATGTCAATTGAAGATGCCAAACGACTTCATTTCTGACTACCGGTAACTCAAACATGAACTCATGGGAAAAATAATAAATCAATAATCAAATAGGGCTTCATTGCAAACCTACCTGACATAAACAATTTAATTAGCCCCCAAAACAAACTAAATAAAAATACAATGTGATACAGTGTATTATCGGAAAGTGAATGCAGTTGACGAGAAATTATCCTTTTGCCATACAATTTATCAATTATCTCTGGCTGAATGAGCTATGTATAAGCTCTGCAACAACCACATTTATTTAATGTGGAATAGCTATTGTTCAAGTTAATGAATACGAACATGCAATTATTTACACTGAAGTACCATTGTATACCTTCATTTACATATCTTCTCTTTTCTTGCATGTCTACCAGGGCTAAGCTATGTCTTTCCCTCAACAGTTTGTGTTTACTTAATGTTCTAGCAATGTCACTGGGGCTTTTCTAATAAAACTGATACAATTCTTGAATGGCAAGTGAAATTTGAATACGTCTTAATAAACAGTTAAAACAGATGGCTTACGCTTCTGCACTGACGGCCCCTGAAGAAATGTCTTACTTTTTTCTTTTATAACACTCCATCATGAATTAATTTTGAATTAACAATGAAACAAAGGAAGAAAGAGTAATGGCCTTGGGTGCAGCTATCTCATCTATCTTGTACGTGTCTTTGTGGTTATCTTCTTTCTAGGTGCAACCTTCACAGGAAACTCTACACAAGCAATACAGGCAATATAAAGATATTGTATTTCACGTTTGCTAAGTTCGGGGAACCGGCAGATCTGATCAATGGGCCAATGTTAGAATACCAGTAGGCATGAACATATTTTTGCTTTTGAAACAGGACAGTTCCTGATGGCTGTATTGTGTGTCATCAGGCGAGAATCATCTTTCTAATCTTGCTCATGTGACATCCGATATCTTATTATTGATTATGCAAATGGAATCAGAAGCGTAACCAGTTAACAGATAGTGTAAGATAAAACATCAAGTATGGAGAGTATAATACATGTATATGCAAATACAGGTGTACGGTAAAACAGCAAATATGAAGAGTACATATGCAAATACATTTCTATGACCATCATGACATAAACACTATGACATCAACACCACATCAACACCATGACATAAACAGCATGAGAGAAGAAAAAAAAAACATAACAAAAATTCATTCATATTTCAGAGCTATCAGTTATGTCACTTTATCATGTTTCAATTCCATGGCATTTCTTATTCAGGTTTGGAGATAATTAATTGGTACCCTTTTTGAATAATATACATGAATTTCAATTAATAAATCAACCGTGTTCACCCTGTTGTTATATTACACTACTGAATATAAAAATGAATGCATTATTAATATATATTTTTTAAATTATTCTGAATAGAAAGATGATAAGGCTTCAAGGTACAGATTCTGATAGCATTTATTTGTCACAATCTCATTAAAGTCGGACCTCAAACTGACAGCATTTATTTGTCACAATCTCATTAAAGTCGGACCCCGAACTGACACCCAGATATTTGGACATCAGCTAATCTTCACTAAGTTAAAGAATGTTAACATTTTAAGGAACGAAATAATATCTGATTTTAATTAGACTGTGTGTCATCAATTAGAGCAATGTAACAGCTTCTGATACCTTTATGGTATGTTATTGTGTGTTAACAGTTAACACAATAGGACAATTTCTCATACTGTAAATCATGAAATTAATGCGTCACTAATTTAATGCAACCTCTAGATTTTGACGTAAATGCGACACCAATAAAATGTGAATGGCCATGTCACCACACATGTTTTCCTCCAAGTCTTACTTTCAATGTGCAGCAATTAAATGCGACAATACGGCAGTCACATTTTTCGCATTAATATTCTGCTTGTATTCATTTCATGATTTACAGTACATTAATAGTTTAATATCATATAAAGGAAAAGAATATCTTCTTATAACTGGCTTGCAATTGAAATCTATTGTATCCTAATACTTCCAAAGCGTTGTTCGATTTTCTCTCTATCTTTGAACACCCCATTATCCCCGTGATCATAATCCAGAGGAGAGTAATATTACATTACGTGCAAATAAAAGTGCGAGCTCGTACATCAATTCACGGCAAACATCTTTACATGTCCTTATACTAATCCGACACGATGGATTTTAACCTTGAAACAAAGCAACGTGCAAAATTAAGCAAGAGCCTCATAAATTCCAGCACATGAAGGAAAGTACGATACTGGATCATTAACCACAGCGCTACTAACAGACTGGGTAATTTTGCTGGAGGGAATCAAAGAACACGCTGTTGCTACCTTGTGATGAAGAAAAACAACAAGCCGCTGGTGAACAAAAGGCGGGATACAATCAATCGGGGGTACCTGAGATCACTGACGATCCATCAATAGTTCCCACTTGTAATAAACATCAAATCACATTAAACACCGGCATGGTTTGTTTCAATTAAGTAAAGCGGCGAATCGCTGACAGACATGGGAGGTATTAACTCATTATTAATCCCAAGTTAATGTGATGTTATTGCAATAAAATGGCACTGCTTGAATGCATTTTACACCAGCTGGGAGCGCCTACCATGTAATCGCATGCATGCCGTACTACGACAATCGCTGCTATTGCTTAAGCATTAAACTTCTTCACAGCTCAACAGCCGAACTCGCCAAACTTATATAGAGCTGAAATTACACAGGGACTCAATCACGCTCTAATTGTGATTACAACACAGGGCATTGTGACGCGAGGCTGTTAGGAAATAAATAAATCGCTGCTCCCTCATCACGTGGCGGGAGTGACGTGCGGCCATTGTCATCCCGCGGTGGGAATCAGTCGATGCATCTTAATCTCTTCTGTGGCACCCATTCTGAAGTCAGCAGTGACTGACAGGGAGACCTCTGCCATGCATTAAAACCTTGTGTGCAGAACATTATCCAATAAAACTCTCCCTGCAGAACCAACAATAAGCTCTTGTGATTTCAGCTTGTTGATGCCAATTGTTTCTGTCGCATGACCCAACAGGAATCATACATCGGCATCGACGGTTCATTAGTTGTCAATGGTTGCCGTTGAACAGCAAACTGCAGTGAATGAATAAACAACTACCGATTCAGTTATGAAAAAAACCCAGGATACTAATCCCAAAAGCTTACTGAATCTATACGATAAATCTGGAGACTGTAGGGTTATGGGACCCATCAATACGTGTACTTTCATACACACCTAGGATTAACTTGAACTTGTAATATTAGAAAAGCATGTCCTGTACATATATGAGGAAATTCATGTATAGGAAATTCTCAGTGCCAAAAGGGCTATCAAACTTACAAATTAACCCTCTCCTTACTGGAGGCAACCAGAGATACCATAACAAGTTGTGTATGTGCCTGATCCAGCAGGGAGAGGGTTAACGTTAAACTTTAGAATGTAATATATACACCACCTTTCTGATTCCTATAATACTAGATATTGTTCTTGTGTTGAGGATTACCATGATTATAGCAGCTTTTTAAGATTATTTGTTCCTATCGCAGCTTCAATGACATAGAGTTTTTGAATACACACTAGTGATGCAAAGTCAAAGACAGTGAGTGAGTGAATATGGAGTTTAACGTCGCTGCGGGAATCTTTCAACCATTTGCGACGAAGTCAAAGACAGGGTCGGCACTGTTAAGTTCCTATCAAGACACTGATGCCAGATCCCTAAGGCTGTTTCAAAATCTGGAGTTAGTCCAATGAAATTTCACTGTGCTGCCAAACCTTCCATCAATCACATTACATCAGCTGACAACACTGCAACATCCATTGTTCTGCATCTCCATCTTTCCTGCTTTGCTAAATTGGGGTTTAGAGCTGCCTTCAAGATTATTTCACTTGAATTACAGAAACCCACAACATCCATAGCACTGAATGTTGCAGTAAACCGAGCATCTGCTGGTACTGACAGATCAAGGATGATAACTGCATATTGCCACTCTACAGACAGTACATCCTATCATAATCTGGAATAAGCATCTGCTGGTACTCACAAACCAAGGATGATAACTGCATATTGCCACTCTACAGACAGCACATCCTATCGTAATCAATATTGTGTCAGAAACGTAACTTTCACAAACATTGATGCCGGGCCCCCATGACAGGATTTGAACCTGGAACCAGCATCTGTTGGTACTGACAGACCAAAGATGATAACTGCATTGACTACAATCAATGCATATACCGTCATGATATATGTCAGAAAGGAAACATTTGTGAACATTGATGCCAGGCTTGATGCAGGGCTCCAAGAACAGGATTTGAACCCAGGCCTTTGCAATACCACCCACCCCGGCTGCACCACCATCAAAACTTGGCAATGACACAGGCTCCCTGCAGCAGTATTAATCAGGGCAGATCTGTACAGCCAATCTTACGGTCATCACTGGCAGAACATGCAGTGTGATGTCTGACAACTGATTGGTCCACTAGTGTCAATGGCATCAATAGCATGGAATCAATTACACTTGATACGCACACCATGACAAAATAACATCAACATCATGACAATTTGTGTATTTGTTCTAGAGAAACAATCCACAGTTTTCAGAAGCAGGTGATAAAGTTACAGAAAGTCAGCCTTACGGCCTCAGTAGGATATCCATGGAAAATCAACATCTTCGTCTATGAAAATAATCATTACCATTATTGTAATCACTTTTAGTAAATGGCATGTTCATTTGAATAAAATATGTATATATCACCTGGAAATGGGTATTTTAACTCCATATGTGCCATGTGAGGCTTTGAATAATGAAGAGTTAATGACTAATCAAATGTGCATTGAGGTCTGTGTACACATAACCGACATCCAGATATTAGCAAGTAAGTAAATACCTTCAATTCAGGCAAATGTTGAAGCAATGATGATAAACACTTCAGCCCCAACAACAGGCTGTCTATCAGAGATATGGACAAGCCTGAGATGACACGAGGTCATCCGGGTTCAAACCCAATCATGGATTTTTGATAACATATTCCAAACAACTACTCCCAAGTACTAGTGTTTGGTGGCCAGAGAGGGGTCATGGAACGGACCCATGCCGAACACATGAACTGGCCAATAATTTCTGCTCGTACATGTTTCATTAGCTGCTCAGCTCTCTGCTAAAACACTTGTATGTCTAAGGAGGTTATTATTGAGCGGCTCGGAATCAGCGTGATTGTGAGCAGGGCTTGATTCCTGACGTCTGACCAGTGGTCAGAGAGGGAAACTGGAGTACAACAATCACAAACATCACATGACAACCTCATTAGAACATGTGACAGACGGGACATTATTGAAGGACGAAAAACCAGCCATATTCAACAAAAACCAGCCATATTCAATAAAAAAACGCCATATTCAACAAATTTTACGAAAATGCACAGAAGCAGGTTTTTTGTTTGTTTTCGTTTGTTTCTTAATTGTGGTTAGCCGCTTTTAAGATTCTTTCACTTCTATCATGGCTTGTCAGTTTAGGGCAGGAGGAAACCTGCAAGATCTGTAGGACTTAAAAGTTTCAGTCAACCTGTGAGTGCTGGCTGGTTCTGACAGACTAAGGATGATGACTGCAATGCCACTACAGATAGCTGTCAGTGCATCCTATCAATATTGTGTAGGTAGCTTTGGCAAACACTGATGCAAGGCTCCTAGGACGGGATTTGAACCTGAGGCCTTTGGCTCTGAAGTCCAACATTTTACCATTGTGCCACCACCCGCCCAACAGAAATATGTAAAACTACCTATATAATATCTATCACAAATGTATGAATATGAATATAGGAAGCAACATACTTGCAGTTAATTCATCTGCAAGTTGCTTGCAGGTTTAAACATTGATAGCATCTGTCGATGGGACATACATTTGCTTTTCTCATTGAGATATCACGAGATATCGATGCGGTCCCTCAGAAAATGTCAACAACACAGTCATTGCACAATATTCCAGTAATAAAAGAAATGTTGAGTGATAAATACTAAATGTCAAGTCGTTAAAATTGGCAACTGAAACTTAAAGATTTTTGTGGACAAAAAATAATTCACATTTCAATGATATACTCTCGTACATTAAATTTCATTGATTTCCTTTACTCAACTGCTTTGTAAAAACACCACTGAATAACACCTCCGCACAATTCTCTTTCAAAAATAACTCTGTAAATATAGTGACAGGGTCTCAACAGCGTTGGCTTAAAGAACTAATGTATTAGTCAGTGGACCATACCATACCAGTGGCAATACTATCTGACATATTAGTCAATGATGTTGTTGTTATTTAAATGAATAATACCCTATTGAATGCACTTATTAGTTGTAACAAGAACCTCAAATGTTGTGTTCATTTAGTTAGACAAATACACTAGATAACAAAGGATGCTCAACGTGTAGTGTCATTTAACGGCTTGAAAACATTTTCTGCCACAGAAATCAATTAACACTGCAAACAGTTCTCTTCTGGTATCGCTCATGATGTTCAGAGGAAAAGAAAGTTAGGTGTCCAGTTAGGTGTCCAGTTAGGTGTATGGGACAGGACAGCTAATGTGGATGCTCAAAAATAAACGTGTACACCCGAGGTGAAAGCGTCCTGCTAAGATCCTGTCTGATCATATTATGACCCTGGAACAAAGCACCTAATTATTTTTGTTGTGGTTATTATTATATACATCTATTCATCCACAGTCCAAATCCTGGAGTATGATACAGTGTCATTATTCCCAATCACTGCCAATCATTGCCAATCACTTTACAACCACCACAATCATATCCTGGCAATGTCGTAAATTTCAAACGGAACACGGACTCATTCCGATAGGAAATGTGTATTCTTATTTGTGGCGGTGTTGGCTGACAACTCTCGGAAACACCGGCTCCATGTGGAGGCTCCAGACACTTCCCTCCTCGCTAATTCCGTGCAATTTACTGTGGTTGTGGTCAAAATTAGCCTGCTTAGTTGCTAATTACAGGCCAGGTGAGATGTAACACTAGAGGCTGGAATCCTGGGGCTCAGTGGTCAGACACAGTCCTGCATACCTTCTGCTTCCTGCTCACTCACATGGTCAGCAATAACTCTTTCACGCATACCCACAAAATCTTCACACATTTATACACTCCTTCCAGAAGTATTTAATGTGGTACCTAGTTTTAAACACCTCTCTGAGGTCTTTCAAACAAGTCCACACTTGCATAATGTTTAGTGTCTTTCCAGGGTTAACGAAGTGATGATGTTTTTAGCGTTTCCTGGAAGATGAAGGGTTAATTTTAAGTGGCTATCATTTGAATACTACAGGGCTTAATGTTGATGCCATTAGCACTTCTGTTGGCTTCAAACTGCTGGCCAGATGATCACCTCTACTCCACCAGCAATCACGGTGTTAATCACGGACATCTGTTGTTTGTCTCTACATAGGACATAGGCTGGCTCTATACCTTCCTCCCTTAAGAGATGTTAATTGTTACTCTTGTGATAAACATGTCCATAGGTCAGCAAAGGAGCACAGGAGATGATATAGGTACGAGTGTCCTTTTGAACATGTTTTTCAGTGTGAGTGTTCTCATAAAATTAGCAGGAATGCAAACGATTAGCAAAAGTACCAGTTTTATGTAACATAACAAAACACATATATAAAATATATAATTTATTATGAGTAATATGTTTGGCTTAGGGGCTATCT
>JAUTBV010118211.1:0-13380 GCA_032361325.1 Lepetodrilus fucensis
CACCAGAAGATTACGCACCCCGTCCTGTTTTATGGGGGCGATAATAGGTCCTGCCAGTGGCATAAAAAGGCCTATTTGCACCCTGTTTTCTGCCGTCGCTCGCGCTATAACCGAAGTGGCGCAGATAACTTTGAATATACCATAAGGCCACACTATAGCTATACATGTGCCATAGTAAGTATAATGAATTTGATGTACATATTAAGATAAATATCCAGGAAAACGTTCATATTTCAGGCGATAATTGGCACGTAACCAGTACATGTGTGTATATCGAATTATATTTACAGGATGGCATGCGAACCTTGTCCCCGTGGGATGACTTGCTGCAAGGTAACATTTGGAGAGTTGAAAACAAGGCTTTCGAGTTCACCAAACAGATACAGAGTCGGAGCCAGTAAAGATGTATTTGATCGTATGCAGAACTACGATTATCCCAAAAAGCATACCTACTACGCAGATAGCATGGTGCCACAGCAACGTGAGGATGAGCTTCTAGCGATGTTGTCACGCGACCACCCCTATAATGATCATAAGAAAAGTAACTACAGGGGCGGACCGGGTCACGTCTACCTCATTGATATGCAGTCATAGCCATCATGAGAAGAAATTGATAACAACCATCTCTAATGAGTGAACCAGAAGACACACCGTCAAGATTGAAGTGGCAAGATCATATATGCACGCAATATTACAATTATTTCATGTCGTTGATTGTGGTAAAAGAAAACAAATTTCAAACGCACTTAATATCATCATCTGTACATGAATGTATTTCTCAATCTAAACTCTTAGGAACATAATGTATAAAAGGTCATAGAGATAAATATAAGTTGGAATATTCGTTATCAAAAATGGTTGTATTATGTGTTTTGTACTTCTACATGACATGTATTTAGCCAAGAAACTATATTATTATACATAATTGTATGCTGTATTTCTTGTTTAAATTCCACTCGATGTTTCATGGGGAGCGACATTATACGATGATATAATCCTGTTGTTAATTTCCACTCCTGATGTCGATTTAAATGGTCTTCTAAGACTCTTCTTTATACGTCTATGGTGCTCATGAGAATATATTGTTTAAATGAAAAGAACATGCTGAACTAAAGTGGAAATGAACTCTTCCTGTAATAGTATACTAATTGCCTGGCACTTCTAGCCACATGCAGTATTTGTAATTAATAATAAAGGTGTGGCTTATTATTGCAACAACATCATGTTATATTTGGTAACTTGCCGACACGTTTAGTTCGATATATGAGGCGATATATAATATACAGACCACAGGGGTTCGGAATACAGACCACACTGTTCGGTATACAGACCACAGGGGTTCGGTATACAGACCACAGGGGTTCGGTATACATATCACAGGGGTTCGTAGGTATACATACCACAGGGGTTTGTAGGTATACAGACCACAGGGGTTTGTAGGTATACAGACCACAGGGGTTCGGTATACAGACCACAGGGGTTCGTAGGTATACAGACCACAGGGGTTTGGTCATCGAATAGTACAAAAAACGTTTTACATTTTTTTAATGTCATTAATAGATAGTAAAAAAAAATGTAAGTAAGTAAAAAAAAATGAAAAATAGAAAAGAAAGTAATATTAATATAAAGGAGACATGCTACCTGTCTAGGTTAGCCTCACTGAACCCCTGTGAGACAGACATACACACATTTTATTTACGTCTCACCTGTGTACAACATTGCAACAGACACATAAAAGGTTGTACCCATTCGGTAGTATTATCATCCCCTTTACGACAGTTTCAAAATCGTGCATACGTGAAGGCATTATAATTCCTTGTCTGAAATGGGACATACGGAAAATCAGCTGTCTTAAATGGGACATACGGCAAGATCGATTATAATGTGTGAAGATTAGAGCAGCATAGTATAATGTATGTGTATATAAAACCCCTCCCAGTTAGCTACGGCCCTGTATCCTACATAGCAGCGGTGAAAAAATATTTGGAGAATCAAAAGCGAGTATATGTATGCTAATAATGTCAACTATGCTAAGTGCATATACTTTGCACTTTTAACTCAAAAGTCTTCCAAAACGACAACTTAAACTGTAATAGTATGTCTTTTAGGGTGATAAAGAAGTGCGATAACAAAAATACAAAACAGTTACATATGTACAATAAAAAATCATATTAAAATATTGAAAACCTGTGGGGCATGTGGAAATGTAGCTTGTTTCACAATATACTTATGTAGACAAATCAAATGTCGTTTCGAACACGTGGCAGGACAAGCCGTGCTCACAGATCCATGCGTACATTTGTGAATATTTTCCAGGTAATTTCATCTACACTTTCCAGCTAGACTGGATTCCTGTTCAGAGCATCCCTTGCTCAGAACGCTCGATAAAACCCAGATTGAACATATAGCCTATACTATACAGAATAGTATTTTAACATTTAGGGAATAGTTCTTCAAATAGTGTTATGTTCAACTTTGTCTTTGTAGTACATCTACTATCTTTAGTATGCTTGTCGAACATGAGTCGTCCCTATACACATTAGATATTAAAGCCATACTAAGTTGCTGTTTTTGACCGAATTGAAGTTTATGGGAACGTCGATATAATGAATAAATAGTAATATAAATATGAAAATATTGATCTAATGACATGTGGAATAAGTAATTGGTTGTAGAAAGTACTTGTGTAGTCAAAACAAATGTATATATTTGCAGGTAAAACAGTGCTAGACCACTATATAGTTGTCTAAGTTTTCGTTTTGGACTAAGTTGTCATTTTGGACCGAATTGCAGTTTAAAATACAAAGTACATGCACTTAGCATACATATAATCGATTTTGTACCTCCAAATATATTTTCACCGCTGTAGGGTAGGTACAGTTCCATTGTAAAACCGGAATAAAATACTGTAAAATCTCAATTTCCTATCGTCTACTGACTAGGGGGATAACTCTAATCATTGAACACGGTCAAAGTAACGTTTCATGACCACTGGCACCATATAGGCGCTGCAAGTGCGTCATGTCTATTCTTAGATTGACTAAAAGTCCAGAGAACATTTTAATACAACAATCATGCACATTTAACATACACGCTTATCACCAAAATCAGTAAAATGTGTACGAGTCGTATCTAATGAGGAACCCTGATAAAGTTCTCGACGAGGGTGGCGCATCCTCGAAAGCCCTGGCCATTATGACTACACTAACAACTATTTCACGGAGATTAGTGTAGTCATAATGGCCTGTGTTTTCGAGGATGAGGGTGGCGCTGCGACGCAAATAACGTTCTGGAAGTAATCGAATAGTGGAGCAGCTAAGCGCAAATCATTACTAATGTTCGTCGCATTTTGCCGACTTACAGCCCTGAATATGTGCTTCAATTTTTTATTTTGGTATCTGCATATTTAGTAAAGCTATAACAATGTAAAACTGCATTGGATTTTTAATATTTGTACACGGATTACGGAGATATGTCCAATCTACGAACACCTGTATTGCGATCATTTCTGTGAATGACGTCATAGCTTGCTATTTCAAAACTATAATTGTTCAGCTGTTTTAGACGTATTTGTGCTTTCTTTGAACATTTGTTATAACATCTGGTTAAACGTTAATGGCAAATAGTATAAAGTTAGTTGATGTAGTTAACTTCCCTTTGACATTGTATTGGGAGTATTCATAACTATATTCAAACTACATTCTCCACTACTAATTACGGGGTATGGAAGTTATTTGAGGTTGTTCGGAATGTTTGCATACTTAATGTACTCAACCTGCTTAAGTGTCATGCAAATGTATTTGTACGTACTTATATTTTTTATAGTTGCATATGTCCAACTCTACTCCCCTAAGCAAATTAGTGTATAATTAGTTACAAGGATAATGTATAGTGCATGAAATGCATTTATTGTTCGATTTCCTCATGGGTTATGTAATTTCTCTGAATTTTTCAGGGTTTTATCCATAACGAGTTCCTGAACATACTTCAGCTCTGTTTATATTCCCAGTAATATATGAATAATGAAAGGAGAGATCGCTGATTGCACTAAATCCGTGTCGTCGTTTCAATGCAATCGACGGGGATCGAGAACATAACAATGTATTTTATTTTGTTAAACAAATATTCATTGCAGTTAGTAGGCCTACAATATTAGTATAAGTTCCGTGCACCTGCACTAGGCTGAATATATATGTTGTTCTAAGACAGATCTATATCGAATAACCCATCTGCGTACAAAACGCTGCAAAATGATGGCTTCTTAAAAACGTATTTAATTGGCGCGTTTTCAGTAGCCGATAAAAATAAACCATTTCAAATTAAACGTACCATTATACTTGCAATATACGCAAACTGACACAAACCATTAATGTATTTCCAATTTGTGAAAATTGTCCCAAATCATAACAATGGTGACCTTGGACAGGCATACTAATGATTTAGTAATGAAATCAGTGTTGCAATCAAATTAGATGGTTGCGCATGATGTGCGATGAGTTTGCACACCAATATTGGAAAAGAAATAAAAATTCGATGAGTTCGCACAATCTTGAAACATTTATTTCCTATTAGTAATAGGAAAACAAGGCGTTCGTTGGTGACCGGGTTTTAGACAGCTCATTCCTTCGGTTATAGAAAGTTGAAAGTAGTATACTTCATTAATCCCTATATTTGCATATCGAGATGAATTGAAACTGGTATTGACTGTACATTATCCGACACGTTGTCTCTCTATATACTCGGTGCCTAATAATTTAAAATCTGTCGCTGACACGATCCAGGTCAAATCTCGCGTCGTCCAGCGGAAGATTTTACGGACGCGATTACAGCTATTTACGGATAAGAATGAGACGGATAAGAATGATCATGTCATTAAAGGCATAATATCACAGATAGTTATGGTTGTTTTAGACTAGTTCTTAGCTATAACTTCAAAGTACATTCACTTGACATACATACAATCATGTTTGTACTTCCAAAACGCTTTCCACCGCTGTGTGTTTGACAAATCTTCACTGCAATCCTTCTGCGACTCTTAGAGTCGGGTTTAAATCAAACACGGCCAGCGGCTCTTTAGAGATCATGTACAGGGACATAACTCTGTTTGCTCCCACATTCGTGCTCAGAACAGAGATGCTTCAATGACAAGATAAATAGCGGAACGTTCCCCTATTTAATATAAATATTATTTGTTTTATAACTATCGAGTGCCGGGTGATAATTCGTTTGTCCGATTATACATGTTTATCAACTGTGATATTATGCCTTTAAATAATGTTTCTGGCTAGTATGCGCACAAGTCCAATCTATTTCTGGCACACATAATCAATCATAGTGCAAAGCATCTACTACTGATTACTAAAGTTTTGCAATAGTGTTCATCTAATTATATTGCTTTTTTCAATGTTGGTGTGCAAATCATCTAATTTAATGGAAACACTGGTAGGCCTGTTCGAGTCGTAAAAATGTATTAATTGTTTACTGACTTTGACTTATTTTTCAGGAGACAAGAGCGTGCTGATGGGACTATTCAGACTCAGATTAGAAAATATAAATACGTTGATAAACATTGATGTAGCGTCCCAGTTTGCAAACATCCTGCATCATCACTGCGTGGCAAAGTGTCTGAGACAACTCTTGTGCGACGGATATGCTTATCGCAAGACTCAATCGGATTCTATGTGTTTTGTCCTTAAACTTGTAGAAAATACAGCATCAGAACGCGTTACCGTACGGAATAATCTGAGCGGAACTCGTATATATTTACGTAATGGCTGATACAGACAGACATTTTGTGTACAGTGAGACCTACAGACGGTTTGTTTTATTTTCACCCGTGTACAACGATACTATTGCATGTTTATATAAGACATATTATAGACTGTACACATCATGTATAGTTGTGAGAGTTATGAGAAACGTAAGGGTACCTGTAAGCTAAATGAATGCTATAAATACATATAGTTAAAGTACCTGTATAAATGTGGATATTTAGACCAAAAAACAAAGTACGCTATGCATGATAGACGTATTTCCTGCGCTTTGAAATAGTGTAGATGTTGATATTAAAATCACAAACATTGTCATTTCTTCAAATAAAAGATAGTTTATTTATAATCATTGAACAGAAAATCTCCACTGATGTGTCACAGGGGTTCGGTGATAGAATAGTATTTTTTTATTTTTAAATTATTATTTTTTAAATATAATAACTATTGCTTATTATGAAGGTATTACTAATAGCGGTGTAACGATAAGTCGACCTATTGCGATAGTGTGTGTCCCGATAGCAATCTTAACAATCGATAATTATTGGCGATAGTATGATTGTCTATCGATAGTTCCGATAGTTTTTATTATATTTATTTTTTATCTCTGCTTATTTTCTGAAACTCCCAACTTGTCCTGGACTCTGGCCCCAATTCCAACTAATGACGTCAATTGCAGCCTAGATGGGTATTAAAGTCTGAAAATCGTGTAAACCAGTGGGATATGCGTGAAATGTAGTTAGTTACCCAATAAAATATGTTTGATGTACCCCTACCTAGAAAAGAAAAGGTATTATCGTGCCCAGAAAATGGTATTTTTTAAATGACTGCAAAATAAGTATCCCAATGATGACAGCGTGTACCATGAAATATGTAAACAAACCCGTAATATTGTATGCATTTAACATTCATTTTGCATACTCAAGTACTATCGTGATACTATCGCGATATCTTTGTCAAATTGTGATAGTATCATGATAGTAATTCTAACTATCGCAATAGTGAAATTACCTGTGATAGTCACCCCTAATTACTAACGTTAGTAATAAGTTTGGAATATGAGGCCTAGAATCTAGACTGATAGCATAAAGAAATGTTGTTGTGGTTTTTTTTGTTTTTCTTTTTAAAATAAGCAATAGTTATTATATATTTTATTTAACTAAATATTAAAACAATACTATTCTATCACCGAACCCCTGCGTGGATAGGTCATTCTGTAACGGTGGATAGGTCATTCTGTAACGGTGGATAGGTCATTCTGTAACGGTGGATAGGTCATTCTGTAACGGCCATTCTAGCAGGACATTTTATTAATTGTCAATAACATTGCTATATACATTGGAATCTATTGTCAGAGGAAATATTTTCAGATCTGTCTGTTTGAAGTTTAAAGGTTCCACACCACATATAAATATTGAAACTTGAAGAAAATACCACACCCGAAAACGTTGCCCTTCATAATAAACTGACAAGCCATCATCCAAGACTAAGTGAAAGAATCTTGATATCGGCTCAAAACCCCAACTTTTTACATAATATGCACTTTTTCTAACAATGCTATTGGCGATGACTCGCATTTCTTATTGTTCTGTGCATCTCTAAATGTACATAGAAGTGTTACCCTCCCACACTACTTGTGTAAATATCCTACTATTAATAAATGTAACAATCCCCACTGATGTGTAAACATTACTTTTAAACTACTATTACTACTAAACCCACTATTAATAAATGTATATATCATGCAGTCATGACCGTGCCCGTTATTACTTAAGCTTTCCAAAATATATCAAAATTGTCCTATGTATGTAATAAGTATAAATGTAATTCTGTATGTTCTCAATACACCATGTATGATTTTTGATAAAATAATAGTATGCTCTGTTCTGAATAGAGAATAGAGTGTTATTATATTCTTATATAATGACATTCACACGATGTAATATTATTGAGAAAGTATTATTGTACAATAACGATTTGCATGGAAATTTCGAATTTAATACATTGACAATCACAAGGAGAATTTGACATGATGTGTGTGTGTGTTGTATGCGATAATGCAATAGAATCATATGTATCAGTAAGCAATGTGTTCCAACATATCTGGCAATCATGGTGTAACAAGAATACTTCAGTATATTGCTGAACATAATGAGATATGATAATTGCGTTAGTATTTTGAGTTAGGATTACATTGATGTTGCTAGACCTTGATCACGCCACTTGTCGATGTGAGAGTGCAATATATTGTCACATTTCGATTGTATATAACTTTTCTTTTAAATAACCATCCTAGTGTCTTTGGGTTTGCCAACTCATTCAATCCAGTGAGCATAATTATTACTATTAAAAAGTGTATATGTTTTGCAAACTTGTTATCACATATAGTAAACTTTCTCCTAGAAAATGTGTGTGTATGATATAAATAAATGTACCTAGTTGTTTCATGTAAACCTCTCTACATAATTGCATGATAAACGTACATGTATTTAATAATTATAGTAAATAACAGTAATCGTATACTGGACATCTTACTGAGGAGCCTGTCCAATACTAGTACATGCAAAGTGAACAAGTTTCAATGCCAACAGTATAAACACGGTGTATGTGTATTTTGTTTACACTGTCACGTTATTATATACAACAACACGACATACCTAGGTACGTGGTATTGTGCGATTTATTCACGTCGTTTTAGAATAGTCTACAGTATAGTCTAGCAACAACATTCATTCAATTGCCATATCACAATACAATAACTGCTGTGTGTTGTATATTACCCTTACATTGAAATGTGACAGCATATTGTATGAGCTTTTCCTGTATGCCATTCATCGAATTCATAACCTATGTAAATACCATCAGCAATATTAATACACATATGTAGCGCAGTGTTTATGTAATTATGCTAAATATATAGACGGAAAACAAGCACTTAATACAAAATGCAATTAATAATGTAAGCAATAATAATAAAAATGTCATCTTCCAGAAAAATATATTATCGTGTGAGCTTATTAAACATACACAACATAGTCGATTATGAATGTTCTTACACGAGTTTATGTTCCATTCTGGTGTGTAATATCCAAAATACGGACAATCACTTTACGATGTAACATCACTGAGACATCTCTGCGGCAGTCTAAATCTCCGTATGGATTGATCAGCGATGGTATACCCCTGTAATCACCAACTCTTCTTAGAATTGCCGTCATCGCGCCTTACCATAGTAAACAAACCAGAAGATCGGATGGATTTCAAATTTGTGGACAGTTTGATGTAACCAGTTTCCATGTTCGTCCCTCTAGACCAAAACCAAAACCAACATAGCTAATGTCGTCTTGGCGACTGACAGACAGCTAGCCAGTACCGACTCTGTGAGTTCACATACAGATCAGATACACGAATCCAGCCCCGCTGAAAGGGTAGTCTCCGTTCCGTTTGAAGATGTACGGATGGTTTTTTGGCAGCATCTCCAACAAATGTTTCTCACACTCCCGAACGTCTTCGACGTAAGCATAGAAGACCTTGTTAAACTGTGGCGAATAGTGGTGAGAGTTCCTTCCGTGGATGTCAAATGTCGCCCCGATTTCATACATGTACGGGTTCTGCTTGAGCTGTATCACCAGCTGAGTGAAGGCCTTCTCATAAAGGTCGCAGTTATCTTCCTCTATGCTGGTATGGTAGCCCGGAGAATTCTCGATGTAGCTCATCCTGCTCTAGGAAAGCTCAACAGTATACTGAATTATGGTATGGGTGTCGCGGTATACAAACTATATGTACAAATATCGCATAGTATACAATAAGATCTGAATAAAAGCCATTATGTTCACTTGTTATATTCACTGGCGGTCTACGCAGGTACGTGAAGCAATCCTAGAATTGTATTGGCACTGTAGACTTGACTGTACAGCCTATGTTCACTATACAGTGCTGAACAAATATCATAGAAATATATATCGCATTGATCTGAATGTCTGTATGCACTATCTGAAATGATTGTTTGTCTATTAAACATGTCGTGGGAATTATAGCTATGTCGTTTTAGTAACAATATAAATATATGTGTTCAAGAGTTCAAACAAGCCATTATTTAATAATTGAGCAGTCAAGGGATATCGCGGTACAAGTATACATAGATATGGTATGGAAAGTGTGAGAGGTAGAATACAAATAATTTCCCACACCCGAACGGATTTAGTGTAGATCCTTTTCAAGGAAGATAGTAAGTAAACTGTAAATGTACACGCATGGCAGTTAATGTGCATGCCAGTTAATCGTGTCTGTTATAGGAACAATGTGAGAGTATGTATTCAAAGTCAAAGGCCACAGGACATACACTATATGTAACAAAGTACAAACTATACAAGAATAGTAATGCAACAGATGAAGGGCTATGTGCCAACACCACCTGTCAATCTTAGATTGCTATTAACATCATGTAGAAAGTGCGACTCATTCTGCATCCATTGGCATTAGCAGTGTATGCATGTGACGATTCCTTCGTGAGATATGTTGTCTTTATAAATGTGTTTTGTTTTTTCATACCAAAATGATCCAAGTCAGACAACGATTTTTGGCTTTCCTGAAACGTTAAAAAAAGAATATGCCTTGGGTGGTTTGGGCACATTGCCCTTCATGATGTAGAAATTCACATTCGTATCGAGGAACGGTAAATATGTGTGCATGACATATGAATAGAATGCATGAAAACATATTAGACAATAGAACTAAGGATATTGATAAAGCATAGAAATGAATGATTTTCATAAAAATTAAATTGTGGCTGCTGCGTTAAAACGTGATAAGGCTTATTTAATTACAATAGATTGGATACATTTAAGATATAACTCAATATATTAGGAATGATTTGTATGTAGAATAACATAACAGTATTAGTATTTGCTACAAACTATTTCCATTGTTGGGTATCACAGTAAAATATATACTGCTTAAAGTGTGATACAAACATATTTCTATCACCGACGTCCTGAACAATCATACTGTAGGACATGTCAATGTAACTCGTGTTTTGTCATTGGCACAAAGGCTACACGAATATGGATCGACAGGACCGTGCACATGGTATGAAGTAGTTGAACAACATATGAGTCAGTGATCATGAATATGGAGTTTAACGAATGTTGCTGCGGGAATGTTCACCCATTTGCGACGATAACATAATGATAAACAAAGAGGTTTCGCAACACGATGTGGTATTACATGATATGAAGAGATAATGATTTAACAAAATAGGAATCCATGGACATTAACTAAGGTTAAACATCGATTCCAGTTCAATAACTTAGCAAGTGCAAGCACGCGCATTGTATGTTAATCAACAATTCCAAGGACGTCACTGTGTGCATGTTGGTCAAGGCACTGCAGTGTAGGATCTGTTTAATAATACTCTTTTCAGACACGCCAATATGTTAGCTTTATACTGGGAGTCTTCTAAGTCGGTGTTAGATAAAAACCTGCAATCAAAAATATTTACAATCTTTGAAATACATGTCTCTGGATGTAATAATTATTATAAACCGAATCTGTTGGTTTTTTTCTCAGATAAATAAATGTGAACTATAATGATTAGAAAATATGCAAGATTAATTTCAAAACTCTCACCATTGTCTTGCTTCAAAGGGAGATGCAAGATGACATCAATACAATTTTCCCTGATAGCTGTGTGTAGGTGTCGGAATGAAACAAGCGTAGTCAAGTCTTGGTAGCGCTCTTCGCTGGAGAGATCCCCATCCAGCATGAGTACTAGCAATTTAGATTTGCTGACATCCTGTATTTCAAACTTGATCTTAAAGATGGACTGCATATCCTGAAGCTCCCTCACCACGTTGAGCTTACTCAGTTCATCTGGGGCATTCAAAGTAATGCTGGATGTCTGTCTGCCTGTAGATATGTCTGTGAAGACTGTACGGACAGACAACAGGTAGTTTACAATGTAGTGCATAGTATTTATGCATCCATGTATATTCTTGTAAAAATGTGTTTAGTTTTCCGGTTGTTTCTTTTAGCATGTGTGTGAGTGTGGGTGGTGGGTGTGTGGGTGTGTGTATGATTACAGCCGGTCAATACTTCATCAGGAGGTATTATATACTGTATATAAATGCTGATATTTGTATACATATGATAATTTCACGTTAATGTGTCCAGTTATTTAAGTATTGTATTACTGTGTGAAGTTAGTTGGAGAAATGAAAGGAATTCAATGTGTTGGACATCGTTACCAGAGGTTGCTGTATTGAGTACACTTGTATTTTCACATAGGCTTCTTTCGTCATCGATCTCTGTTATACTACATTGTTTGTGTTAATTTCACGTGGATATTCGATATACTAGTATATCTGAAAGTTGCCTCAGGAGAGCACATGTTTTTTCTCATTACCAAGTAATGAAACATCGAATGGACTCGAACATTGGTAGGATTAACATTAGCAATGTATATTTTTACCGCTTAAATTTTCATTGGTATTTAATTCTTATATCATCGGATGTTTAACAAAATGTTATGAGCTTTGGTTGGAGAAAAACAAACTCACCGTTAGCGAAAGAAATCTTTACTTTCGGGTGTCTAAATAAGTCCAGGCGTATACCATTCACACGGTGTGCATTTGTAATAACGAATCCATTGTTTATCACTGACAGGTAGAACAATTTATTTCGATGGGTTTGCATGGTTTTTCATGGTACAACGAAATCAAATACACAAACGTTACTTGTATGTCGAAATGCAAGATAATTACAATTAGGTTTCAATTCGAAATCGCATTCGGAGGCAAGACATAGATAGATGAAATGGTCACCAAATACCGGTATCCATGTTTACATGATTAGACACTTTAACTGTTACATGACACCAGTAGAATATTACGCCATCTGCTGTGCTGATTATCCTGTAATTGTTATACCTTGAAATGTGCTGATTATCCTGTAGTCACTACGCCATCTGCTGTGCTGATTATCCTGTAATTGTTATACCATGTCATGTGCTGATTATCCTGTATTCATTACACTATTCCAGTCAGCTTGAAAGAAGTGCCTCGCTTACTTCTTGGTGTCTATGACGTATACATATCCAGGTCCGCTGTGATAGTTGCTCACCTTCTGGTCGTTGTGACGGTGGTCCTTTGGCAGGTGACTAAGCATCTTGTTCTCCTTTACCTTGGGAATTGTCGATGGGGCGTAATACACTGTTGATCCACCATACTTGCGTTCACCTTTGTAAGCGGATACCCTATTGCCGATGTCGTTAGTAGCACCAACTCTGAATCTGTTGGGGTTGTGTTGTACTTTACGCACGAGAGCTGCCTGTGTCGTCTGTTTGGTTGTGATGGCTCCTCGTTTACTCATGCTTGTAAAGTACGTTCTGCTATGACGTTGCACTGAACAAGTCAATTCAGTTAATACAGTACGTCTTCTGAACTGTGGTGTCTTATCAGAATGACTAACAGCAAAGATACTATTCCAAAACAAGTCCTACTTTTCCTTTCTGTTCAGTGAATTTCAGTTTACCGCTCAATAAATAAATATCATGTGAATCCGGCAATCTGATTGGTCCACGTGATCCCAAAACATTGCGTTCATATAGCATGAA
>JAUTBV010118222.1:0-13380 GCA_032361325.1 Lepetodrilus fucensis
ACACACACACACACACCCACCCAGACACACACACACACACACACACACCCCTATATAGATATATAAAATGTGTGTGTGTTTGTGTGTGTGTGTGCGTGTGTGTGTATATGCGCGAGTTCACGCATGTGTTCACGCGTGTGTTCACGCGTGAGTTCATGCGTGTTTCTGTTTTCTGATATATTATAATTAAATACAGATATCTAGTTCGCAATTACAATAGTCGATGGCAACATTTAAGAAAGGGTTTGTTCTTGTATATATGTTGGTGATTAGAGGATGGCCCCTTTTCCCTAATCACTGAGGAGTAACAATTCAGTAACACTTTCTTGAACATTGTTTCAGATCCTGCTGTTACCAGACTAAGATGGCTGCTCCTCAAATCCTGCTTCCGCCGGGAGTACTCTGGAACATCTCGAAGCTGTCCAAGTCATATTTACTTTCCTGGACCACAGCAGTAGAAGGGGATTATATTACCCTCTCCCTGAAGTTTGACCGACGACGACCGAGTTCTATTATTCCTAAATCTTTAACTGAGAAAGACGACGTAAAGCTTCCAACACTTCCGGCCATTCCCCGTTCACGTGGACATTCACTACATGGACTCCATCCGGATCTGTTTGAAATGGACAAGGTGCGGGAATATGAAGATGCGTCTTCTCCAAGTCATGAATCTAGACGAGCATACAGGACAGAAGCCAAGTTGCTGAGAATTGAGCGGAGTAACGCCGAGGTCTCCTCTGCTGACAACAAGGGAAATGAAATACCAGGTTCTCCTCCCTCTGATATACAGACCGAGTCCTTGTCGACCAGCACGGTACGCGAGGAAGAAGCGACGATAATACCAACAGGGAGCCACACATTCAATGATGAGGCAAGACAGTTTGATAGCGAAGTTCTAACCCTGGAAGTGAACAACACAAGTAAATGTTCTACTGACTGTGATTGTGCTTGTGCCGAATCTAATCCTCAAAGTGTTCACGAGGATACGGAAGTGGCACGTGACACACTTGTACCTAAACAAACCTTGGAGCAGACGATCGGAGTTTTTCTCCGAGACATCAGAATGTGCGGCGACACGGCTACACACGAATCACAACAGGACGCCGACATCGCCACGAAGACCACTACAAATCTCCAAGTGTCTGAAACAAGTCAGGAGGACACAGCCTTAATAGCGGCAGTGGAACGAAGAATGAAGGAGCGGAAAGCGAGAGCTCCTTGTGTCGAACCTGAAAGACTTGTATTCCTGACAAATGCGCGTGAGATGAAGAAACGACGTATGGACGAGACGGCTGGAGGACATCCAAGAAAGCGCCTGTCTACTGGACAGCCAACGTCGGAAGTAGCCGCGTCGGGGAAAGGACACCCTGAGGACTTCCGGTTTAGCGACAGTACGGGCAGCCGTGTCAAGGACTACCTGGAGCTGATCACAGGCAGCATTGACTACAGCACTCCCACGCGTCAGAATTCCCAACAGTACTCCTATATTCTGACCGACGACGATGACGACAGATTTACGATATCCTGCTACACCAGCAATGGCCTATTCTCTGCGTTGTATAGAGACATTAATTTCCATTGGTTGAATTTAAACTCGTGGAAATTGCCGACGTACATCATTCAGCAAGCTGCGCTGCGATTACTGAGGCGGATGCTATCAGACAGAACCCAATCAGATTACGTCACTCGTAAAGAGGAAAATCTGATCACTTCGCTACTTGCTTGATCCGACAATAACTAGTCTTTAAGAAGGATCAGCGAACAAACACCAGCCAGAATAGCCGTTACTGTTTAGAATCTCTAGTGCCGTTTATAGAATACAATTTATCCCTTCTTAAATTCTTCACCGAGACTGTAATGTAGAATCTGCGTTATTAATTAAATAACTGGATTCAACAAGTGTCCCACAATGGAACATATTCTGACGGCTAGGTAGGGAGGGTTGTAATACGATCAGCTCAGCTTGATACTGTGGCGGTGATTACATAGTTTCCTATCAATAATCTGATGATTACTTCACAAATCCAGTGACAACAACATATTCTCAGCTGGTGATGATTCCTATCAAGTCTAATTTTAATCTTGTCTGTTGTCTGTACCAATGTTATATTGTGAATCGATGTAGTATGAATACTAACATTTTATTACCATGTTTTACACATATACATTATATTAGTTAACGATCAGATAGCATTAGGCCTCCTTGTTACGTACTAATAGTCAAAGTTTTATTGATGTATTTTAATTCTACTCTTCATAAGCATTGTAGTATATGGGAATTAGTTTGTACTTTCTTACAGTATTTTTAACAAGAAAACTATATACTTTCATGGAGACAGGGTATACTTTCATAGTCATGCACACACATGTATACACAAACACCGCACACGCACATATACACATACATTCAAAAATGCTTATATTATTGAGCTTTTTTTTTGCATGACTGGATTTTTAAAGTACACTTTATCGTTTAGAAATACGGGAACTATTCCCAATGCCTTCCAATAAAACATACTTTAATGTAATGCAGCTGTATTGATTTCTATTTTACTTTTATCTGGAATGCGTAGACAATTATTCTTCATAAATATTTGAAGAAAAAATAAAATAGACTAAATATAAAATATTCAAATACAATTCACAAGACACACATTACGCTCGCACGCAGACACACACACGCGTACACGCACACGCACACACACACACGCACACACGCACACACGCGTACACACACACATACACACATGCGGAGACATTTAGTTCTCAACGAATGAGCAAACATCATCATTGATTTCAACTGATTTCAACTGTATCTTCTGTCTCACCACCGTGACTGTGATGTGTTTGCGACTGTGAATGTGACTGATAATCTCTTAATATTTACACAGGAGAAACATTTGCCAGTAAATAGCGTTGATGGTTGGATACATACACTGACAGACATAACGGTATGGAATAATCGGTTACTATCAAAACACTCTTATCAAGAATGTGATGAAGCATATACATATAACAACATTACTATCACGCGAAATAGTTTTGGTTTGGTACAAGTCAAAAACGTTAATATTATCTTAGTATGTAAATAGATTTCACCGATCCACTAACTGCTATTAGGATCCAACCGTCAATAACGGGAGTATCTTGAAATCATATAAGTTAACCTACCCGCCATGTTCAAACAAGCCCGTCGGAAGAAAAATAGGATTGGTCATGCCACACACTGCCATGGTAGGCCACACACTGCCATGGTACGCCACACACTGCCATGGTAGGCTACCCTTTTAAAAAATAATGTAGCCAATGAACCATACCAAAGTACAATTTCCTGATATTAATAGCAACAACAACAAAAAACAAGAAAAGAAACCAATGTTATCTAGTGTGGTTCTGGCGATATGATTCCCGACAATTTCGAAATGTAGGCATAACAAAAAGCAATTTCTTGGTACACGTATCTATACTGTAGAACTACAACCCACAATGTTATCTAGTGTGGTCTGGGGGTGTGCTCCCCAAACATTTCGAAATGTAAGCATAGCTAAATGCAATTTATTGGTACCCACACTATTATCTATTGTGGTATACCTTTTAAGTGTTATGCGTCCCGAAAAATGTTGTTATGATAAAATGCGATTTCCTTGCATCGGCCAAGATATTGACATATTTTGGTACCCAAGTCTTATGATCGGAAATATTGAAATGTAGGCGTAATGAAACGCGATCTACTGGCATCTGCAGACATATCAGACACCTATAGGCTGCCTATACTATAGTGTGGCATTATGCATTGACACCCATATTTCGTAGATTATCTCGGTAAATACTTCATGGAATGAAAAAAAACCAAACACTTAATTTTCTTATTTGATTTGTCCTAACCAAAATAATAATAAAAAATATAATATTGCATCAGTAATACAAACTATTTTGACTAAGTATTATTTTATGCAAAGGGACGACGTTCGAAAGAAGGAACAGGTGACAAGGCTCGATGCTCGTCTTCACATACCCACACCAGCTACACGTGAACGATTCAGCATATTTGCCTGTTCCTTCTTTCGAACCTCACCCCTTATAAACAGATTCTTTTATAATTAGTGCAATGCTTTTTAAATTTTTTTTTTTTATTTGGGTTAGGGCAAATGAAATAAGAAAATTAAGTTTTTGTATTTACCGACATTTCATGACAAACTATAGGGTCTGTAAAGGCGGCTTCCAGACATTTTGAAATACAGGTATTAGAGAGGATATTCTCTTTGCATCAATATATTTTCCTGGAACTTGCTTTCCTGTCAACCTGTACGGTGATATGAATACAAGCATCTTGAAAGCGGCCTTGTCAATATGCAAACATATATAATTACAGTAAACTGGACTTCTTGAAATATGATATTATTGCATTGTCAAATTACGAAACGCTTTCTCATGGTAAAATATATCTATACATCCTATAGCATTTAATCCTTTGACACATAGAAGTAACATACACGTGTATGCCGTCCCATATATGATATAACGTTTTGTTTCTTTCAAACAAATGAAGATTTCTCTATCAGAACAATATTACATGTTAATACCGATTCTGTGAAACACAATCCAGTTATTAAACATCAAATATATTTAGTATTATTTACTATGAAATCCCATCTCTTTACATTAACTATGATTGAGCAGGTAGTACTAGGTCCAGCTCGGCGTGGTCTGTTTACAGGGTAGACATACCAGCGGTACTGGCACCAGGTGTCGAGTCGTCTATAATTAGACACTTGACACCTGTTGCAGGCTGATCCAGCCAGCAACTCCCAATGGTACACAGAGACGAGTCGCCAGTAACTCTAGTCGCTATTGATCAGCATGGTTATCTAGACACTGTTCTAGCCAACTACCCACAATCATGGATTCGTTACTGGTAAGTGGCGCAACAAGTTAGGATTTTCCAACAAGCATGTCTTCTAAAAGGGGGATAACTCGCCATATCCACAAGCATCTGCGTTCCATTTGATCAATACCTGTTTTGCCATCCGCCGACAATGTGCGAGTTGGGAGACGGCTGCGATTGTTTGACTTCATCACGGCTGAGGACGCAGTGAGCGTTCCCTCCCCTCACGTGGACAACACACTCCGGTAGACTCCTCCCGAAACGCCAACGACACTCAGGGACAGGAAACTTTAAACAGAGTTTTTCTCTGGGAGTATGTATATAGGATGAATGTTTCAAACTGTTTAAACTTACTTTAACTTCTGAAGCAAGTTTGAAACACGCTGCAGGTAGTGACAATCACAGGTGGGTATAGCTATGTGATATGACTGCGGTGTGACGAGAGCTCAGTTCAGGATCTAAACTCTGCGATCAGTTCTAACATCGACCGTCCACAATCTGCTCAAAGCATTCCAGGATCACCACTGGTACCTTGTTGCGGAAACTTCGACTGTCGGGGGTTGCGCCAACAGAACCATGCGGCTGGTACGATGAATACGTGAGTGAGAGCGCCGATAGGTGGATCTCGACGTCTTCTGTCTGGCAGCACTGCTACTAGCTGCTATTCCAGCAGGATTATACAAGTGTCTGTCAGTAAGTAATGCCTAAAGGATATAGTTGTAAATTTGCCTTGTCCAATCTGGTTCACATCAAATTAACCCAAGCGTACGTTTTCAGATACTAGTTAGAATTGGGATACACACACGCCTACGTCGACTCACCACGTGTTGATTCATGGAAGGGTTAACATGTTGAATCAAGTTACTTATTCTTGCATGAAGACATTCCGATCCCTTAACGTCTGCTACTGGAATATTACCGTTACGGCAGACGACTTGTGACTGGCGGCCGTGTCAAATGAGATGTCCTTTTCGTTATGAGTTTGGGCGGGAAACATGGCGTCGTTGGACGTCCGCTAGGATGCACTGTTGGAGGTGCAGCTGACAACAGAAAGGTAACCGGATACACTATGCTCGGATTACGGCAAACGCCGACTAGTTGTTGTGGTGGTGAGATGGGGAGTGACCCCGGTCTGGATTACCTGTGAGGAGGTGCTATCTGAGATCATGAAGCACGTGGACAAGTCTCAGGCCATGCTGCTAGAGAACCTCAGGGTCATTTCAGAGTTCCGCCGGAAGTCAATCGCTGAGAACGTCAGGTATGTGTTGCCATTTCCGCTTTCAGTTAGCACCAAGGGGTGGTTATCGCTAATATTAGGTGCTATCTTGTCAAGTGTAAATACTAGTTTAGTTCAAGACATATGATGATTCTCTCTAATATTACTTGCCAAGCTTTAATGTTACTTTCATTCAAATCGTACAATATATGATTCTATCTAATATTAGGGCCATATCTTGGCATGTATAATATTTATTTATTTTAAAAAATAGCAATCTTAACTTCACTTGTGTGTGACATAGCATATTCAATTGTCCATTGTGAGGTCCAGATAAAACTGATTCAGATGGCATCACATTACAGGTGACGTCGTATACTCTATAGTATACTCTATAGTATACTCTATAGTATACTCTATAGTATACTCTATAGTATACTCTATAGTATACTGTATGTAAGAGAACAGTTCAAGCTTGAAACACTGTCAGAATTTCTGCGTCGATTTAAGCTGACTAGAAACAATCTTGGACACATAGTGGAGAGTGCTACTATGAAGAGAACGAATACAATATCCAGTTTCTGGTCACACCGAATTCAACCGAAGGATATAGTGTTATGGGTTATTAATATGTTTAGAGTATTATTGTATGAGTGTGATTTTACTGTATTCAGTATGCAGTGTGATTTCTCTTTTACTGTATTCAGTATGCAGTGTGATTTTTCTTTTACTGTATTCAGTATGCGATATGGTTAAGTTCTGATCCACAATTTCCATTGGGACTTTCACTTTGTTGGTTCATGCATACAACGTTCTGTTCACAGACCAATGCTCTGCAAGCACTGGTATCAAATTCCGTTTAAATAACGTAATCTGCAGATGTCATCCATTATATTGTGCTGTACGAAACGGCCTAACTCTAAGGTAACCATAACTCCAATCTTAACAATGTTGTATTAATGATACCTTCAAACTGTAATAATGCCTTCATTGTATAGTTATAATTATGTCATGACTCCTCCTGTAAATCTCCCATGCTGTTGTAAACTCACAGTCACAGCGTGAATAAAGTTCAGTTCAGGGTATCGTTTCTCGAAGCTTTCTTAGCTGCTAAGGGACCATAGCACTCTCTTTGCCGATAGCTAACACATTGCTAAGATTGAGATACTGTTACTTTAGAGTCACACCATTTAGTAAAGTCACAGTGCGGATGCACGGTCATCATGTTGGAGTATTGAAATACAGGAATACATGAACACACACACACACACACACACACACACACACACACACACACACACACACACACACACACACACACACATAAGGACGAGATACCATTCAATGTAGTTGGTGTTTCTTTCGATTGAGTCATGTTTTATCATCAACCGATCCACAATATTTAGATACTATCTGTTGTGTGTATTCATAATAATGAATGGCAATTATGATAGCAACTAGTGAAAAAAACACAAGTATATATAGTTGGCATTAGAAAAGTACTGTGCTTTGTAAGTATTAAATTGTGAGGTCCAGGTAAACCTGATTCAGATGGCATCACATTACACGTTACCTCATCTGCGTGCTTTGTAAGTATTCAATTGAGAGTTTGAATACCGTACATTGTCACATTATATTGGTATGCGTTATAAGATCAGAGTATACTAACACACCCAGTATTCATCACAATGCCACGAGTCCTTACTTAACTCCCCCGCCTCTCAGTGCCAATGCCAGTAGACGACGTGTCAGTAAGTGATATCTAAATTAGACCACACCGCCTATACGTTTCCAGTATGCTATTCTATTTCTCTCATTGTCTGCTCGTGATCGCTGTTCGTTATGACCGATTCTATTGGGTCCGGTACACTGGAAGTATTTGCACATGAAGATAGGGAATTCGCTCGTACAGCTGGGACGGCCGTTGGTCACTGCCAAGTCTGTAAGTACCAGGATATCCCCCGAGAACTGCAAGCCCTCACCCCCACAAACACATAATTCTGCGTTGGGGAAGAAGAGGGGGGTGGGGGTGTATTCCGATGATATAACGACCACGCAGAGCAGTTGGCACGTATCCCTATGTGTTGCTCACTGGGATTTGAAGATAGGAAGGAGGCCTTCCTAATATACAAACTTCCCGCTGATTGGTTGGTTTAAAAACACGAACTTTCATTTGGAAATCATGCAATTGCTTTAAATTGTATAACATCATGCAGTGAAGACTAGAACACTGATAAAAGCGTGGGAAGATGAAGAAGGAGAATTAACTAGAATAGTTCCTGGTAATAGTATGGTCTACGATATATAGAACGAGGGCACATGTTCGTTTTCGCACATTTAAAGCAAGTTGGTGGAGGCCAAACATGTCTCAGTTTCTATTATCCTAACTATTGGTAGTATATGTATAATAATATGGCTGATATAAACAATAACTCGCCAGACAGTTGGGATTGTACCGTGAAGCATTGTAGTATACTATGTCGATCCAGGATACGCTGGTTGTTGAGCTATTAGTATAACCTGTGCAAATTATGCGGCATATGTTCTCAATGGCGAAGCCAAGAACAGACACTATATATAATATTCGAATACAGATGATACAGTAATAAATAATTATCATAGTACATCAGGCTCAGATTTATCTGAATAGAATCTCAGAACTCTTCTTCTAAGATGCCGTTTTCAGTTAATAATATTGGAACTGATTTTTTCCCCCCGAGAAATGCAAATTGCTGAATCTCATACTTAAGTAGTTTTAGTGACTTAAGTTGTTTCGAGAAATCGGGCAAAAGACATCACATATCGTACTCATAGCTGCATAATCATGGCTGAGTACCTTACACTGACAGGCACCACGGAGAACTAAGTTACTGTAATTTATTTACTTACAACCAGTGACTTGTTATATGTTTAGTATTCGCGGCTTGACCTGGTTTCCTAATGCTGCTACGTGCAAACATCACGCCACGAGTTGTCTCCCCTCGCTGTCCTTGACACCTCTTCAGAACCGTACAATAACTACGAATCTGATACATTGGCCAATATCGGCATATGAGCTGCAGCAATGAACACGGCGCTAACTAGACTGAAGGTTCCCGGAGTGTCTGGACTCTCAGAATAGTCCATGGTGTACGCTTACTGTCGCTCGTCAACGGCAGCTTCAATATTCAATTGCAATAAAACCACAGCGGTATATACCACTCATAACGAAGATATGGCGCCAACGGCCTACCGTAGATCCAAGTCATTCCGCGGTGACACTAGACTGACTCACCCAGGGCTTTGCAGAAGTATTTACGAGGCAGCGGAAAGAAATGACAAAAAAAGAATGTGATGAACGATGTGCGAAAAGAAAATACGGCTAATTTAAATTTTGCTGTCGTCAGAGTCCACGTTTTGATAATTTAAATCTATATTTGCTACTTTTCTGTTAAAGCCATGTCACCGTGGTGACAATAAACCAGGCCTTGCTAGACTTCGATTGGCAAAAACCTATGTAAGCGATGTTCACCAAGTTTTTCATTCTTCAGAAAGAGTTATTGATGACGACTTACGTATAATTGGAATATTTTTAAACTTGAGAGTAAGCGCATTACCACTTCGTGTATGAACCCATTAAGCAATATGTTGTTTTACACGAACACAGCTCATCTTGCTGCCGTAGAAGAAGCTGTTTATTCTGGAAGACGGAATCATTGACCTTTATCTGAGTTACACACACCCGCTGCTCACTCCAGTAGGTATCTGTGAAGGATCGTAATATACATGTAATGGTGTTAGACCATACCGTTTTATTCTACAAAGTAGACGATTTGCAGAAAGTGATATTAACCGTGGTGTCCTTATATTGTGAAATACAAACAGTCCTTTCATAACCCACACGCACAAGCATACGCACACGCGCGCACAGACGGTCTCGCGCCCACACAAGAGCGCACACACACACATACACACACTCACCGCTGCATCTCTCTCTCATACACACACACACACACATACACAAACACACACACATACACACATACACAAACACACACACATACACACACACATACACACACACACACTCACCGCTGCATCTCTCTCATACACACACACACACAGACACACACACACACACATACACAAACACACACACATACACATACACAGACACACACACACACACACATACACACATACATACACACACACATACATACACACACATACACACACACACACACACACACACACACTCACGCAACATTCCACTTGTTGGAGAGATACAGTTACTGACTCATTACAACGCATTACTTTCTAGTTGTATCAATGTCCCATATAAATGTTCACATCGTGATTACAATAATATATAAGAATAATTGACAATGGATTTCATTACGTGTCGTAACATGATTATATAATCGTAGTTGAAAGGAAACAAAGCATAGGAAATCGTTCTAGAAATACCATGTTTAATTAGTGGAGACGATCGACGGCCAGGTTGCGCTAGATGGATGGTGATATCCTTTGAGAACATGGACACAGGCAAGGAGAGTTACACCGCGGACAAATGTACAGCAGAGATCAACATTGCCAAGTTATACGAAGACCACACTTCATGTAAATCTGACGACTTTGAACAGCATCATAGCCGGATCAGATATGCTGGCAATATTAGGTAAATGGTGCGATACATCAGTTGCTGATATACTTAAACTATATTTATCCCACACTGCATAAAATGATACTTACTCCCATGTCCCGATGGGCTAATGATGAGACCTACTAGGAGATATACTTCAGAATGCATTACGCGCAACTATGCGCAGATAAAACGAGACTGAAAGAAGTAGATCTGCGACCAAGTTTAGTACTGTGACCTGACAAGACAGGGCTCGGATTGAATGTGTTATAGGTAACTAAGTATGTAATACAGCACCGTAGTATCTTATTGTATTTTAACACAGGCTTGGATTGCAATTAAAACAAATACGGATATCCATATGAAGACAGACAAACTGATGTTGTTTATCGGTACTTGGGGTAGTACAATGAAACAACGTCTTCTGAGGTCTTCACTATACTAGCCACTACGCCCAGCTGCGTACCCTCTCAAACTGAGATCCATTAAGAACCACAGACCTCTCGTAGCGATCTCTCATACCGTTATATGGGTGGGCACTTACACATGCTTGTCATCTCGTAGGGGATGCAAGGGCTTCGTGAAGTGATTCCCAGTACCACCCCGTTGTACTGTATTCTGTCAGTTCAGTGGACTGACAAATGTGCGGTACTGAGGAACTGAAGGACTGATTGATATCTTCTCCGCACACTAGATCGCATGTTAGATGCTTGCAAGGTTCCTGGTGTGTTTGATCCCTTGATCTCCATCTTAATAGTTGTACTTGCCCATGCCAAATCAAGTTCACATAAATTATATACAAACTGAATAGGTGTCTATTTCCGGTTTAGACATGCGCATAGCTGCATGTATCGTATCGTTGGAATACGAATGGATATTATGATACATATTGTACTACTACTACTACTACTACTACTACTACTAACACTACTACTACTACTACTACTACTACTACTAACACTACTACTACTACTACTACTACTACTATTACTATTACTACTACTATTACTACTACTATTACTACTACTACTACTACTACTACTATTACTATTACTATTACTACTACTATTACTACTACTACTATTTATACTACTAATTATAATAATGTGCGTATTTATATTGCGCGACATCCGTGCTTGAAATCTTGCTCATAGTGTTAATGGATCAATACGCACTAATTATTTCACTTTCTCATCTCCCTGGTGAGTATACACATTCAAATACCGTGGGTAGAACGCCAGACTTGGCAATGTTAGCAGATATGTTCAAATGTTTTGAAATGAATCCATCAAATTTAAGTGAAGATGACGAGTCATATTCTTTTCTTTTTCAATTGTTGTAAAACTGTAGAAGGAAATGAAATGCAAACGTATATCAAGCGCCTTTTTTCTGGTTTTATCGGAACAACAACACGTCAAACGTATACACGTAATTACTATGGTCAAATGTAGACCTAGAACGGTCAGTACAAGATTAACATAGTATATAAGATAATAGGATAACTGGCACAAGAAGACCAAGTTAGTACTATGTATTTGGCAGTATATGGAGATATAAGATCAACGGTTGAATTATAGAATAGACATTTCACTCGAAATAAAATGTTATGATGTTGAATATTTATCAGTCACACTAAACGAGTTAATTATTATCAATGCTATTATTATTATTATGGTGATTATGATGATGATGATTATTATTATTATTATTATTAGTAGCATTAGCAGCAGCAGAAGCAGCATAACAACAAAAACAACAACAACAACAACAACAACAACAACAACTACAACCCAATTGAAAATGATGTGATCGTATACTATTCTATGTTTTAATAATGAGTAGATAACCACAGATACTTTCATGTATGTCTGTGTTAGAGGCGGATGCTATTAGAATACTAGTTAACGAATGCCATTACATGTTACATCCCAGTATGTGACCTATTTTATCTTACCCGTCTTAGACAATCGTCAGGTCACGTGATCAATGTTCATATATCTAGTAGTGGCTGTCATTTCAATTCAATCTACGGTGATGTCATTTGATGCTGTTGATGTCAATTGATGCTGTTGATGTCATTTGATGCTGTTGATGTCAATTGATGCTGTTGATGTCAATTGATGCTGTTGATGTCAAGTGATGCTGTTGATGTCAATTGATGCTGTTGATGTCAATTGATGCTGTTGATGTCAATTGATGCTGTTGATGCGGCTGTGGTTGTGAGATGATGCGTCCTCTATTTGTATCGTATTTAACTATACACTAGTAGGCTATAGTGTCTGGTTGTCTGGTGTATGATGTCTGATGCAGGGAAAACAAGTAATATTAAAGTTACAATGCAGACATCATCCTTGGTCTGCTAGTACCAGCCGCTGCCCGCGGGTTTACTGCAACATTCAGCCCTACGGATGTTGCAGGTTTCCTCCTGCCCTAAACTGACAAGTCGTGATATTAGTGAAATAATATATAAAGCGGCTCTAAACCCCAATTAAAAAACGAAAAATAAAGTATATCGTATACCATTTGATTCTAACAAAGTTTACCAAACCAACCTTACCATATAATAAGTGTATACTCCTGTGACTGTGTGTGACTGTGTGACTGTGTGTGACTGTGTGTGACTGTGTGTGACTGTGTGACTGTGTGTGACTGTGT
>JAUTBV010118233.1:0-13379 GCA_032361325.1 Lepetodrilus fucensis
CGATGAACCAGTTAGGTTAACTTATTCTGGTAATCTTATTAAGCTTCATAGGGAAATGAGAAGGGAATACCGTAGCTTACAAAACAATATATTCAATGAAGAGTCTGATTCTTTTGAAGATATTATTACAGGTCAAGAAGCTTTTCAGAAAGTCAAAGAAAAATTCATTGATAATAACTTCAATAGAGTTTTTTCTTCATCTCTTTTTATCCCTGCGATACGGTCTATTTTTGCAAATTTTAAAGAAAATATTTTTTCTTTGCTTGATAAGCGTGAGTCAATAGATCCATTTATAAGTGCTTTTGGTTCTAGTTATGAAGCAGCACGACGGATAAATAGCATTATTCATGAGCTATATGAACTTAGTGGTAATTCCGAAGTGAAAAAAGAGATCCAGGGAATAATTCAAAAAATATTAGCTGGTAGTTATATTTATGAAGATGGAAAAGATTGGATTAAAAGTATAAATAGTGAATCTAAAATTTCTTTGGAAAATGCATCTTCTGGTCAACAAGAGGCTTTACCAATGCTGTTGGTCTTATCGGTAATCCCTTATGTTGGTGACCCTCTTAGATCATCCTGTTATTTTATTGAAGAGCCAGAAGCTCATTTGTTTCCTATATCACAAAAACATATTGTAAGTTTGTTAGCAATTCTTTATAAAGATTATGATCGTAATTTGGTTATCACAACACATAGCCCTTATATACTAACTGCCATTAACAACTTGATTTTGGCAGATGATGTCATCAAGGATAAAGGTGAAAATGCGGTGAGAAAATCCATTGGAAATACTCACAGTATAAACTTTGAAGAAGTGAACGCTTACACTATTAAAAACGGGAAAATGGTAAGTATTATGGATAAAGAATCTCGCTTAATTGGTGCAAGTGTTATTGATTCCGTTTCAGAAGAGTTTGAAGCTGATTTTGATGCTTTGTTAAATTTGTAAAGCTAATTATGGATTTTGTTAAGTGCAGAGAAAAAACTAAACAAAAAGTAATTTCTGTCTCGGAAAATAAAAGAACCTTTAGACTTAAAAATCCTAACCAGAAATATTTAAATGAAATTATTGTAGATGGTTGTTTATTTGCTAAAAGTTCTACCGAAAGGCGATGCGATTTTTTATTTGAAATTTTAGATAAGAAGATTTTTACAACGGCAATTTATGTTGAACTAAAAGGGGAGAATATTGCACATGCCTATGAGCAGTTGACTTCAACTATTCGTAACTGTCGAAATGAACATACTGATTGCACAAAGGAATGTTATATCGTTGCTTCAAAGGTAAAACCTAGGATAAGACCAGAAATTCAAAATATGAAAGTAAAAATGAAAAGAAGCTTTAATGCTACTTTGAATATTTCCACTAATTTAAAAGAAATAACAATTTAACTATTATTATGAAAGCACACCCCCCCACTTTTACATGGTTGTCTCCCAAGCTAACACGCTTTTTAGGCTTGTCTGTATTTGCTATTTTAGGTAGCAGTTTATTCCTAATCAACAGCCAAAGCAGTGCTGAAGATTGCAATAAAATTCGCGCACAATATCAGTGTCCTGCACAAAAGCATCGCCTGCATTTGAGCTTTGATGATGGGGTTGGGAGCGTGACACCACAGATTTTGGATATTCTTAAAAAAGAAAATATCAAAGCAACCTTCCTTGTTTTAGGCAATAAGATTGATTGTGGAAAACACCCCGCAGGTAGCCAATCACATAACCTTTGTTTACAGCGTTTTGAGACTTTAAAACGTATTAAGCGAGAAGGGCATGATATTGGTTCGCACAGTTACGAACATCATCATCATTCCAAACTATCCCCCGCAGAATTGCAGGATACGATTGCGCATTCACGTCATTTGCTAGAGCCATTTTTCACCACAGAGCCAGCAATTTTCAGGCTTCCATACGGCGATGGTTGGTTTAACCAAAAGAAAGCACCGCAGGTAATGGCCGCTTTAAAACAGAACGGATTTGAACATTTAGGCTGGGAAATGACGGCTTATGATTGGAATGAAAAATTCCAATCAGGGGATCAGATTTTAGATAATGTCATGGGGCAGATGTGTGGCAATGGCAAACGCGGGCGCGATGGTGTGGTGCTTTTCCATGATGGTGTTTTTGAGAATGAACACGAAGGGCGTGTATTTACAGCCGCTAACCTTGCACGTTGGATTCCTAAAATGCGTTGTGCGGCAGACTTTGTTCCACTACTGACTTTTAAAGGTCGCCAACTTAAAAAGCGCTAATGGAAGTTGTTCGTGTTGCCGTTGCTGTGATTTTTAATAAGAAGAACCAAGTCTTAATCGCAAAGCGCGCTAGTCACCAACATCAAGGTGATAAATGGGAATTTCCTGGTGGCAAGGTTGAGAACAATGAAAATCCAGCAGAAGCGCTAAAGCGAGAACTAAAAGAAGAGCTGGGAATTGATATTCAATCAACAAATCATTTGATCGACATTAATCATAAATACGTTGATAAAGCGGTTCACTTAGCAGTGTTTGAAGTCAGAAATTGGCAGGGTGAGCCAGAAGGGCGCGAAGGGCAACCAATACGTTGGGTTGATAAGTCTGCCCTAAACCAATACAAATTCCCCACGGCAAATGCTGAAATTTTAAGCACACTCTGCGTTTAATCGCCCATAAACCACAGAAAGTCTAATAAACTGCTAAGCTTAGGTTAAGCGCATCCGTGTTATATATAATAAAAACAAAGACGATGTGTACCCGCATTTAAGGAGCAGTTATGAATAAGACTACAACCATGAAAAAAACAGCAATTAAAACACTATTACTAATGACAATGTTAGGCACGGTGAGTGTCAGCAGTGCCAATGGTTTTGGTAACTTTTTTGGCGGTAATAACAATAGTGGCTTCGGCAACTTTTTTGGTGGTGGCAATAACAATAGCTGTAACAACTGGCCGATTTGGACACCGATGTATTGGATGGAAGAAATGACAGGCTCAGGTTTTGGTAATGGCTTCGGCAATAATGGTGGTTTTGGTGGCTTTGGTAACAACAACAGAAACTGTAACAACAATGGTTATGGTGGTAACTATAATAATGGAAATTATGGTGGCTACGGTGCTTATCAAAATCAAAACCCTTACCAATCACCTTATGGCGCTAGCCCTTATATGAATACGAATCCTTATGCAGGTGGGCAGCCACAAGCTTATCGATATAGACCTCCAGCTTATAATTCATACTCACAAAATGGATTTTCTCCTTTTGGTGGAAGTGGTATGGGCGGTTTTCCTTCTTTTGGCAATAGCTCTGGAAGCAATCCTTTTTCATCGTTTGGTGGCGGCGGATCACCCTTTACTAGCTTTGGCTCACCAATGAGTGGAATGTCACCAATGGGAATGGGCGGATTTGGTTCACCGATGTCTCCTATGTCTATGGGCTCGCCTATGTCGATGGGTTCACCAATGTCGATGGGCGCTATGGGAATGCCAGGCATGAGCCCAATGAGTAGCTTTGGCGGATCACCGTTTGGTGGTTCTTCTTTTATGCCGTTTAGATAATTTAGATAACCTGTATGTTTTGGGTTATAAAAGAAACAGCTTATATATCCAGTATTTTTACATGAACCATAAATTTTTTATTTTTTATGTTAGTCTTCTTCGAAAGATTCTTTTCTATAATTTTATTTTCAATATTAATAAGAAGAGAATAGTTTGCGTTTTTTTCTAGTAGCTTTTTGGGCCTAAGATATACTTCATTCATCGGCATTGAGTGATAGTAATCACTAAACTTCATTAGCTCGTATGTCTTTACCAAAAAAGCTTCAACTTCATCCGCATTTTGATCAGAAACACTATAGTCAGCGACAACAACTGTTTGACCTTTGCCTTTTTTACATTTAAGAAACGTTAGGTTAGCGGGTTTTTCTGCATAAGTTGTGAGTAGATCACCGCATAGCTCAGGCTTTTCTACTGATGAACAAGCCTGAAAAGAAATAATAAAAGATGAAATAATTAACAGTTTAAAAGGCTTATACAATTGTGATAATTCCAACATTAGTATTGTCTCCCTGTCGTGATAGTATCAGGTATTTATAGAGATCCTCCCAATCAGATGGTTCAACAGTAACACAACCTGCACTTACGCTTCCAGTGTGTAAATAGCGATCATTTCCATAAGAAGCATTGCCAACGCCTAGAAAGAACCAGTTCATAGCATGTCGTGCTTTACTCAAATAACTTCTTCCTATTGGATGAGGAAAGTCTGGTAGTTGAATCTTATGGGTTCCTTTGGCTATTGGGTTTGCTGGATAAGTAATAGCTTTTGCTTTCTGGCTGCCGTAGGTTAGTTCCTTTTTGGCAATATCAAAAACTAACTTTGCTGCTCCTCTATGCATTGCCATAGTGGCAAGGTTTGATCCTTTTACAGATGCTTTTTTGTTCTTATGAACACCTTCTAATATTGTAAAATAATCTCTTCCATCCTTACTTTTGGTTAAATCAACCTTTAGGTACTCAGGTAGTGCAATAATCGTTTTACTAGGTTCTAACTTAACTCTTAACCAACCAGTGTCATCACCTACGATGTGCGTCATAATATATTCCTTTCAGCTATGATAGGTATAAAAAGCTATCAGAATAAGTGATACCAATCATTATGGCAAGTTTCAATAACAAACTTCTATACTAAGGAGCTTTAAAGTAAAAATATAGAGAAAGGGTGAGCTAGTCTTTTTTGCTAGTAGTAGAAACTTTAAGAACTAATATCTTTATGACCACCATTTCTGACAATTGAGTCTTACTAGCTATCAGAACCACTCTCCAGCATCATTCCCACTGTATTAAAGCCACCATCAACATACATGATTTCTGCAGTAACACCTGAAGCTAGATCAGACGATAAAAAAGCGGCGGCATTACCGACTTCATCAATCGTTACGTTACGGCGAAGTGGTGCAGTACTCGCAAAGCTATTAAGCATTTTCTTGAAATCTTTAATACCGGCGGCGGCAAGAGTTCGAATTGGACCTGCCGAAATACAATTAACGCGGATGCCTTCAGGACCAAGATCAGCCGCCATAAAACGAACGCCTGCTTCTAAGCTCGCCTTTGCCATTCCCATCACATTGTAATTAGGGATGGATGCTACAGCGCCTAAGTAACTGAGCGTTAGCATGGAAGGGTTTTCACGTCCTTTCATAAGTGGTTTGGCGTATTTTGCCATGGCAAGAAAGCTGTAAGTGCTAATGTCATGCGCGATGCTTGAGCCTTCGCGTGTGGTGTTATCAACAATACTGCCTTCTAATTCTTCTTTGGGCGCAAAGCCGATGGAATGAATCATTACGTCCAAGCCATCCCAAGCTTTATCTAAATCAGAAAAACACTGTTTGATTGAATCATCACTGGCGGCATCGAGTTCTAAAACGATGTCACTGCCTAGCTCGGTAGCCACTTTTTCAACACGACTTTTCATGCGCTCGTTTGGATAACTAAACGCAAGCTCAGCCCCTTCACGATGCATAGCTTTAGCAATGCCATAAGCGATAGAACGGTTGCTGGCGATGCCTGCAATAAAAACACGTTTGCCTGTCATAAAACCCATGGGAGAATCCTTTCTAATTAGTTTTGATTAAGCAGATAATACGGTGGATAAAGGTTTCAGTCTATAAAAACTACCATCCCCTCTCCCTAGCAGGGGGAGGGTTAGGGAGGGGGTAGAAAGCTAGAAGGAATAACTTACGTTAAAACATTCTATCCCCTCCCCAGCCTCCCCCTGCTAGAGAGAGGGGGCAAAAAAAATCCCTCTATAGAAAGGGATTTTTGAATGATTAACTACAACTAAAAAGTATTACTCTAAAACAAAGGTAATCTTCATGCGTACATTATAAGAAGAAACCTTGCCATTTTTTACCGTTACGCTCTGGTCTGCTACCCAAGCGCCGCTGATATTTTTAAGTGTTTTATTGGCACGTGAAATGCCATTTTCTACGGCATCTTCAAAGCTTTTTGTTGAGTTTGAGGTGATTTCTGTAACTTTTGCAACTGACATAATTTAGCTCCTTTTGGTAGTTAGTTCTTTATAAAATACGATCAATACAAGTGTAGACTATCTTATTTGAAATAACAAAATAGTCATTTAAATCAGGGTTGTTTACTTTGGGTTTAGATATTGACTGTATGATATTCCTCCTATCAGGAATAAAGTTTATTTATAGGTAACCTTTGTTATAATAACTATTGATACTGCTAATAAGCTATATCAAATAAAATAACCCCAGATAATAAGGACCCCCTATGAACCTTAAAAAGACAACCAAAATACTCTCTTTATCATTACTGACTTCTAGCATACTAATGGCTTGTGGTGGTGGTAGTGATACGGCAAACATTGCTGAGACAGACCATCCAGACTTCTCTCGTAAGAGTGTAGAGAAAGATAATATTAAATATAAACCATCAGGTGATATTACTAGCAAAAATCCAGTTTTTTTGTGGCATGCAACGAAAGGCGCTACAAATTACCAACTTGGTCATGAAGATACGGCTACAGAAGAAACTTGGAGCGAGTACACGGTTACTGATCAAGAAGCTGGCTGTGTAACAAACTACGGCTGTTCGTACAAACCTGCTGATGAAATCAAAGTGGGTGATGAGAGAGTTTGGTGGGTTCGCGCCAAAGTAAACGGTAAATGGCGAGATTGGTCAAATGCACATACGTTTACGGTTGTTGATAATTCAACGCCTGCAACAGAAACTTGGAATAATAACAATGTACAAGAACAAAATGGCGTTGTTATAGCTAACTTTACAGTAACCCCTGCTGCCAATAATATCGATAGTGTCATTGGCTTTTCAAAAGGTGATGCAGATGCTTATTCAGATCTAGGTATGATTGTTCGTTTTGCTGATACAGGTATGATTGATGCAAGAAATGGTGGAAGCTATAAGGCTGTTACCAGTATCCCTTATAAAGCAGGTACTAAATACACATTTAGATTAGATATTGATTTTGCAAAGCATAATTACAGTATCTATGTGAAGCCATCGGGTGAGCGAGAAGTTCTTTTAGGTACTGACTTTAGCTTTCGTACAGAGCAAAAAAGCATGAGCTCTATTGATACCATGGTTGAATACACGGTTGGAGGACAGGTTGCTGTAAGTAATCCTACTTTTAATAAAGATGAAGCTCCACATCATGTAGACATGATTCATCAGGATGACTTTGAAGGCCATTCACTCAATAAAGATATTTGGGAGACAACATGGTACACCAATAGAATGATTGAAGGTGGCATTGAGCCAGAGATCGTAACAGATCTACATCGATCAGGAAAAAGTGCGCTAAAAATCCGTGCTGAAAAGGGCGCGAATGGTATTTCTAATTATACTAGAACGGAAATAACAGCGAGAAGAAGTGATAAAGAGTGGGGTCGTTTTACCAAATTCTTTGATCATGGAAAAGATTACTGGATAGGCTTTAGTGTTTATTTGCCAAAGAATTGGGTGAATGACTATAAATCAAATGACGTTATATTCCAGTTGCACGGTAATAATGGTGGTGGTGGAAAGTATGAAATACCGCCACTTGCTTTAGTTGTTTCTGGTGATCAATGGCACTGGAATGTAGCATGGGAAAAAGGTAGTAACTTTGGTGAAAAAGTCTATGGCAATGCTTCTTTAGAAAAAGGAAAGTGGGTTGATTTTGTTATTCATGAGAAATTCTCTGATAGTAATGATGGTTTATTAGAGATATGGAAAGATGGTGAAAAATACATTACCCGTGAAGGCGCAAATAGTTATGAGAAAAATGAGGGTTATGTAAGAGGTCCACAAACAGGTATTTATAAATGGGATTGGACTAAAAATAAAGCCACAGATGCGACTAAACGAGTTATGTATTTAGACTCAGTTAAAGTTGCTGAAGATGCATCTTATAATGATGTAGCACCTAAATAATATAGGCTATAGATTACTCTGGGTAATTGATACACCCAGAGTAATCATAATAAATATAATGGAATTTTTGGAAGTGGCGTTATTTAATAAATAGCTTTATTTCCTAAAACTCTAACTAAATAATGAAGTACAAATATAAAAGGGCTAATAAGAAAAATGTACATCTCAAAAATAAGAAATAGCTTTCTCAGTATATCAATATCAACAGCACTTGTTGCTTGTGGTGGCGGTTCTCCTCCATTAGCGCCTACAGAAGTGGCGTTGAATAAAATATCGGCTTACGCGGAAAGTAACAGTAATACTGCTCCAACATTACAGGACTACCAAGATGCAAAAATTCATGGTGTAACAGCCTCTAATCTTAGCCGTGTAAATAAAGCTATTGATGCTTTAGAAAAAGAAGATGTTGACTCCGTTATAGAGTTGATGACTATTGTTTCTAAAATTAATCCAGAAAAAACAATTGAGATCACAGCATCTCCCAGCGTAGCTGCAATTGATAAAACACAAGCAACAATATCATGGTCGTTAAACCATAAAGCAACAGGCCAAATTGAGTACGGTACTACGAGTAGTTACGGTCTGTTTAGCCAAGAAGAAACCAGTTTCAAATATGCTAGCCACTCACAGCGTTTAAAAAATCTTAAATCAGGAACAACTTATCACTACCGAGTTATCTCTGAGGATGAAAAGGGTAAAAAGGTTATCAGTGAAGACAAAACATTCAAAACCTTAGAAGAAAACCCCCCTGAAATAGTTGATAAAATAAAGCCTGTTATTACTTTACGAGGCAGCACCAAAGTAAATTTAACAGTAGGTGATAGCTATAAAGATGCAGGTGTAACAGCGGTTGACAATAAAGACGGTAATATCAGTGCGAAAGTTATAAAAACTGGCTCAGTAAATACCGCTACTGCTGGTACTTATACAATTAAATACAACGTATCAGATAAAGCAGGCAATAAGGCTACTCAGGTTGTACGCACAGTTATTGTTAAAGCAAAGCCACCAACGGTAGTATTATTGAAAATCACAGCATCTCCCAGCGTAGGTGCAATTGATAAAACACAAGCAACAATATCATGGTCGTTAAACCATAAAGCAACAGGCCAAATTGAATACGGCACTACAAGTAGTTACGGTCTGTTTAGCCAAAAAGAAACCAGTTTCAAATATGCTAGCCACTCACAGCGTTTAAAAAAGCTTCAATCAGGAACAACTTATCACTACCGAGTTATCTCTGAAGATGAAAAGGGAAAAAAGGCTATCAGTGAAGATAAGACATTTAAAACAAAGGCTGAAGATAACGGCAGTTTCCCTGTTGGAACGAATGTACCTATTTGGATTATTGGCGACTCAACGGTTGTGAATGGTGGATCTCAATCTCCTCCAAGAGGAGGTTGGGGAGAGTTTATCCCAAGCTTAGTAAAGAATGGAAGCAGGGTTAGAAATAAGGCGATTGGTGGAACCACGGCTAAAAGCTTTTTTAATGAATATTGGAATAAGGTAAAACAAGATATAAACAATACAGATACTAATAAAGGTGCTTATTTGTTTATTGAGTTTGGTCATAACGATAGAGATAACTCTCGATCTGGTAATTTAAAGAAATCTACAGTTCCAGGCCTTGGAAATGAATATGATGATTACCTCATGGAATATATAAACTTTGCTAAAGCAAACAATGTTGTGCCTGTGCTTGTTACAGGAACGGCAAGCATGTGTGTTAGTAATTGTGGTAGCCGCACATACTTAAGAATCAATAGTCTTCCTAGCAGCACCCCTTCACCTTGGAAGGACATGATAGGAAAAGTGGGTGATTGGCCAGAAACAAAAAGACGGGTTGGTGATAGAGAAGGAGTGACTGTACTCGATCTAACAACAAAATCTCTTGAGCATTTTGAGTCATTTGATAGTGCGCAAGATTTACGAGATCTGTATGCATGGAAACCAACAACGAATGATGATACTCACTTCAATAAGGAAGGCGCTAGAAAAATGGCAGGGCTTGTCAAAGAACTAGCTTGTGATCTTGATGATGGTGGCGATGAGATGCTCTGTAATCAATTTAAGGAAGGCGGTACGAACAATAATGCCATATTCCCTAGAGAGACATCGATGACACCTGTCTCAACAAAGTCAGTAAAAAAATTGGCTGTAGGCGAATCAATTGTTGGACCAGCTTTTGGAGGAATTATCACAAGAGTGACTGGGTCTGGCGTTAGAGCAAGCGGGAGCAAGCACCCTTACGCTAAAACACAGGCATGGAACAGTGATATGAGCATGATCAGATTATCATTCCGACTTTATGATGCCAATACTTTAAAAGAGCTGGCATTTACAAAAGGGCTTGGTAGAGAGGCAGCTTATAAAAAGACTAGCAATGGCTTATCTGAAATAAAATGGTCGAGCACTAACCCTAATGTTTTCTACGGTATTAAGGTGAGAGAAAGTCAATTTTGGAAAGGAATTATAAATAGAAGCAGTAACACTATTGCATTTAAAATGGTGCATGACTTTGGTTCTTATAAAGATTTTAGATTAGGGCCGTACGAAGGAAACATTGATTATAATGATAAGTATGTTGCTTTTTATGCAAAAAAATCAGGAGCATCTTATCCAACAGGCATTGTGTACGATATAAAAAATGATCGTGTAGTTGCGACAAAAGATCTTACCAATATTAAAAAGATAGATTGGTTGTCGGTTGATCCAAAGGGCGAGTATATTGTATTACGCGATAGCGCTCCTTCTGGTTATAAAATTTATCGATATAATTTAGATTTAACCAATCAAAAGTTATTGGCATCGACAGCTGCGCATGGTGATTTAGGTTTAGACCAGAATGGCGATAGTGTCTACGTTCAGTGGGGCTTTAGTTACAATGGAGATAACGGTGTGTGGATGTATCGTCTTAAAGATTTTACTAAAACAAAACTCATGCCAGTTAACTATGGATCAGGGCATATTTCTTGTCGTAATAAAGATCGCAAAGGTTGGTGTTATTTGAGCACGCAATCTGAAAAATACAGAGAAGTATTTGCGGTAAAGCTTAATTACAACGGACCTGATTCGCCAGTAGTAAACCGCTTCGCTCAGACACATGAGACTGGAACACGTAGTTCAGTAGCTACTGTTAGCCCAGACGGTTCACGCGTTATATTTATGAGTGACTGGGGTACAAGAGTGGGTGATTACTATGATAGAAGCACCTACCATGTAAAGTTTAAATAAGCGGCATCTACACCCCCCCACTTCTGCAAGGCTATGCAGAAGTGGGGGGGTGTAGACTATTTAAAAGATTTTAGGGCTGTCCTAGGCAACTATTTTAATTATTATAGTTATCTAGGACAGCCCTAAACGTTTCTGACTAAGTTTTTTCTAAACTTAGTTACACCGCACACTATAAAATAGTCGTGCCTGAATCTTCATCGAGCAAAACCTGCGTAACTTTTTGACCAATAATTGTCACCAAGCCTTGTAGGCGTGTTTCGCGGTCTCGGCTAAAATCGAAGCTGTAAGTGCGTTCAAAAATTATTCTGCCATTGTGGTTGCGCCGTGTTTTTATCTTTTTTAAGGATGCGGTCTGGTCAAGAAATTGCGCCTGAATTTGTTTGCAGGCTTCGGCAGAGGCTTGCATGGCAATTTCTTTAGCGCGAATAGAGTTAAGCCAAAACCATGCAAGGAGTGCTAAAAAGAGTATGATAAAAAAGCTAGCCATAGAATACAAAAGTGATGATGAAAAAAGAAAATACAATGATACCTGATCTAAAAAAATTAGAAGAACTCATTCGCCAAGTTGCCAAAGAAGAAATTCTGCCACGTTTTAACCGTGTTGGCTATGAAGTCAAAGATGATGGCAGCCTATTAACCGAGGCAGATTTGTCCGCAGATAAACGCATCAGCACAGGCTTGGCGGCGTTGCATCCTGAGATTGCCTTTTTAAGCGAGGAGATGACAGCATCGGAGCAAGAGAGCTTAGTGACTACGGCAGAAAAACTTTGGTGCCTTGACCCTTTGGATGGCACAAGTAATTTTGCCGCAGGTATTCCGCTTTTTGCCACGTCGCTGGCGTTGTTTGTGAAGGGCGAAGTAAAAATAGGCATTACCTACGACCCTGTGCGCGATGAAATGTTTAGCGCGCTAAAGGGGCAGGGCGCGTGGCTAAACGGCGAACCACTTAAATGTGTGTCGAGTGGTTTTGCATTAAACAAGAGTATCGCCATTGTAGATTTTAAGCGGCTTAAGCCCGATTTAGTACAACGCTTATTAAAAAATGCACCTTACAAATCACAACGTAATCTTGGCACTTGTGTACTAGAGTGGGCATGGATGGCGGCAAACCGTGGGCATCTCTATCTACACGGCGGCATGAAATTATGGGACTTAGCCGCAGGCACATTAATATTGGAAGAGGCGGGTGGCTATGCCTGCACACTAGAAGGCGAAAGTGTTTTTAGAGCCGCAATGAAGCCGCGCTCGGTGATCATCTCGCCAGATAAAAAACTGTTTGAGCAGTGGAAAGATTTTTTGATTGAGTAGATATTAGCCTTGCAGAAGTGGGGGGGTGTATCACAAGCCAGCCTTGTAAGCCAGCAAGGTCAAACCAAACAAAATAGGCTGATGAATCAAATAGATAATCAAAGAATGCCTACCCATCAATGCAACCTTTTGGCTAAGCCAGCTAGGTGCTAAATGTGGCAAAAGATGCCAGCCTTTTGCGACAATAACAATGCCAATTAAGACAGGTGCAAACCACGGGAAGATATTGACCATATCTTCGGTATAGCGCACAGGTAAATGCAAAGACTCGTGTACTAGCTCAAACAGCCCGCGTGTGTGTAGCCAGCCAAATACATAGCCAATCAAAATCACAATAGCGCTTATCAACGATAGCCAAGGCTTGCCGACAAAGAATAATCCCAGCCATGAGGCAAATAGAATAAAGTGCAAAATACCAAAATAAATCCAACTCTCAGGAAATTGTAGATAACTTCCCACGCTGACTAAAACCGAAGCTGCACCTAAAAATAATGTGCGTTTTTTCATGCACTGCCAGCAAATGCCTTTTTGGTGGGTAAGCGCAAGGCTTATCCCCATGGTGGTTAAAAATAGGGTGACAATAACAGCGCGAAAGCTCTGCCAGAATAGGCTGTGATCCATATCAATCTGGATATAATTGAAGTTATCCAAATCAAAACTAAAGTGATAAATCACCATTAAAATAATCGCGAAGCCACGAACAACATCAAGATAATGTAGGCGATTTTTAGTCAAGCGTTTGTCCTAATACAAAGGTTTTATAGTATTTTTTAAGGACACCCCCCCACTTTTGCATAGCAAGCAACCAGCCTTGCAGAAGTGGGGGGGTGTACATTAAGGAGATACTGATCAAGTCCCATAAATTCTGGCAACGCCAAATTTCCTGCATCAAGGCATGCGAAGCTGGAATG
>JAUTBV010118244.1:0-13379 GCA_032361325.1 Lepetodrilus fucensis
TGCTAGAAAACGTTATATTGGTCTAGGACAGTAGTACTACCAGTAGGTGGGCATGCAGTCAGGTTTCTTGTTTACTGCATGTTATTCAAAGGAAAAGCTTTGGTACAGGTCGTCCAACAAGGAACTAGTTTAGAATGACATGCTATAATGAGCAATGACAACAGTGCGTTGTTAGAAAACGTTATATTGGTCTAGGACAGTAGTACTACCAGTAGGTGGGCATGCAGTCAGGTTTCTTGTTTACTGAATGTTATTCAAAGGAAAAGCTTTGGTACAGGTCGTCCAACAAGGAACTAGTTTAGAAGGACATGCTATAATGAGCAATGACAACAGTGCGTTGCTAGAAAACGTTATATTGGTCTAGGACAGTAGTACTACCAGTAGGTGGGCATGCAGTCAGGTTTCTTGTTTACTGTCAAAGAGCAAGCTTTGGTACAGCATGACCAGCAAGGAACTAGTTTTAGGAGGCCATGCTAATGAGTAATGACCGCGGCGCGTTGCTTGAAGACGTTATATAGTCATCAACATGCCTGCTACGGAGGAACCTTTGTCAGAATGTACTAGTGATAGGCAATGCTTCCTCTTCCTTCCTTCCTTCATTGCTTGCCCTACTGAAACACCACATACAGATAGTTCATACTTCTTTAAAAATAAATACACATATTTAGACGGGTAATCGGTTAGATTTAATTGGTGGGTATACAATACGTACTAAATTGCTCTCAAGTTTCTGGTGGGTGAAAATGTGGCCATCTGTATAGGTAGACGTTTATCAACACTTATGCATACTAACACATATATGCTCATCGTGGGATATTCTTTTCATAGCTTAATCCTTACACACTGTATTTCAAAGGTCGGTATATATACAAATATGCTTGAATGTGAGCCTTAAATGTGTATGGCTTCGACCAATCCCCATTGGACACGGGGTCAAATCCCAATAGGGTCCATTTATAATGGTTGCCGCCAATATACTGCCATCAGACCCTGTCTATTGTTTGGCGGGAGATAATGATACTTTAATTTTCATCTCATCTTCAATAGCCTCTACATCTGGAATATATTGACGATATTTATATAGACTCCAAAATATAACATGTTCCAAGCGTTCTACCTATTGTCCGGTGTCTCCTTTATTCGTGATATCCATATCACCATATCAATTGTGTTACTGGTGTGTAAATATCACATGGGAAGCGATGTTAATATTGTTAATATGCTAACATGCTATTTTTCACCTCTGTGTATATATTTGCAAACAAAACGTTGGCAACAATTGCAAAGGGAGACCCACAGGCCAAATGACTATATTAGTCTAGGGGGATTAATATCCCTCGTGGGAAAACGAATTCCATCTTTTCTAATTGTGTTGCTTTTTGAGTCCTAATGCGACTCTAATGTGTTATTTTACCTACTGGTTGAATACCAATAGGTGTACAGGCTCCGCGATGCGTGGCGGTAAATGGGCTGTGGTGTACTCCAGTGACCGAACCCGTCTGCGCATGACCGGGCATGCTATTTCCGTAAACACCCATGTTCGTGAAGTTAAGCTTTGAGTGACGTCAAATAGTGCGTCAATCACTGGAACAAAGGTTACTTCTAGTAATTTATATTAATAAATAAACGAATCAGTTCTAATGGTGGAGATGGATTATTGTTTAGGATAACTCTATGATCGTTTAGTCGTATCATTGTCATGAAAGGATGTATCGAATATCTAGCATTGATACCTAGCATTGCTGTCTATAAAGCAGATGAACAAAGTATTGGCAGATATGTATACATAGATACACTGCTGTAAGTACTTATAGTAATGAAAGGATGTCCAGAATACCTAGCATATATACTTAAAGAAGATGAACAGAGTCTTGCCAGAACTAGAACAGAACAGAACCCGTATTCACTCATGTATATGTACAGCTATAAGTACATATTTAATGTGGCATATATTGAAAATCAACTCTCAAAACGTTCTAAAACTCTCTGACGGCATTTGAGAGAGTGTTCATGTTACGGCGTAGTCCCAATGTACGTTATCCAGCCGTGACATATTTTTAGTCTGCCTCACTGGCTCCTAACTATAACTGGTATTTAAATGACATTTCTCATGTTTCTCGTCATATATCATGTCCAATTCCTCCAATATGACTTAATCGCCTTCTTGACAAATGACGGTTAAACTATCGCTAACATAGCACACGGACAATGCCAGGATAAGTAACTTGAGATGTGGATACCCTACATCCGGTAGTGTCCAGCGGTGTCGTCACCTCCTAAGTAATCTCCCCTTTGCTGGACCAAGGGCACGTAACTCGGCGCACAAAGGGGCACGTCATTCATCAAGAGAGACACACTTGGCAGGGGATGGGTACAGTTACGGAGACATTTGCATAGATACCCCTATTCCATACAGTTCCATGTAAAGAGTTTCGAAAACGGTTAACACCCGTTTATTTTGTTTACGTCGCGTTCTTAATCCCGGTTCAAAAGCTCACTTGGCGCATGTAATGTGACGATTAACCCGATCTCCATTTGAAAACGTTTGACCATTGACACCTGTGGAATTATTCTTTTCATATTTATTTTTTTACATTTTTTTTGGTCAATACATCTCATAACAAGTGACTTGGAAACATCGAATTGTCGACCTAACATTACTTAATAATATACCCTTTAACCTGGTATTAGTAGAGGTTGGAGGTGTACCAGACCTAGAGAAGCCATCGGAGCAGCGGTTAATGCATAATCCCTAAGATGTTGATGGTGCCGCTCCAATGAGTAGCATTCCACGTCACACGTGACCGGTCACGTGGAACTGACGTCATGGAAGCGAGACAACAACTCCGTTCTCTGACATCCTAACTTGGTCCTGTCAACGCGAGTCAACCGTAGCGAAGCCCAGGGCCTAAGCACACTGGCAACATTTTATTGGCAATTATTTGAAGAGTGGGCGCATTATTCTCTCTACATAGCACAGCATCACTTTAAAGGGGCATTTATGACTTGATGTATACAAGCCTATCACTGTCGCTCTCTGTATTACTCATAACATCGTAATGCATCCCTGAATAAAACATGCTTTGATCAGTCAAGAGATGAGAAAAATGTTTCCTTTTTACCCCATCAATGTGCCTTTAAGACAGGTCATGGGGCCAAGACTGCCGCGGATTCGCTACAGGAACCGAGAAGAAATGTATAAGTTATGACGTTTTTAAAGACCTTAATAAAAAATATATAACGGTTTTTACGTGGATGTTATGATTTTATTTAATCCTCCATCGTTTGTATATTGTTGAAATTGTGGATCTATTACACGGACAATCATTTTCATTGCAATTACGAATATTACTTGACCTACAGTACACGGTAATATTTGTAATTTTGTCCCCGAGTCAATAATAAGATCAAATGTGCTTTTCATTCACCAAGAATCACGTAGACTTTACCAGCTTCAATGGAGTTTCTTGATAGGATTTGTTTGGCTTTTCCCCCTAAACAATATATTCTCACAGAAATCGTTATTCCAACATGACTGCCCCACGCTCAAAGGCATCTAATACCCGTTATCAACAATCAGGATTTTTCGATTTCACGATCCTCCACCCTTGGTAAACCCCCATCTACAGAAGTCTTTGTCCTCAGAACACAAGCCAAATCAAGTCCCTTGTAGAACGTGGACTTGGGGAGACCGTGAACCCTCAGCATCGCTGTGTTCAGCCGGTTTGCGTCCCGTCTAGCTATTGTAGTAGAACAACCCTTGATGCACAATGATATTGACTTATCTTTAATTCCATCACGGATCAAAATTATATTAGACGCACGCGAGACCAATGGGAATGTCGTCAATTAATGAACATGATAATTGCATTAAAACTATGCTGTTCTTTATCCGTTGGTAAAATTTAACAGATGTTATCACAAAGCCATATTGCTTGCTTTCCTTTTATTAAAAACAACAACAACGATATTTTAAAGCTCTTTCAGTTACCTCTGATGTTGATATTACTTTTGCTACAATGTCAGCGACATTATCTTGAAATAAAAATGAATCCTTTATGCTGTACAACCAACCAGCCTTGAAGGGGTTTAATTAGGGATCCGTATACTTAGATGACTATAGCTATCCATTATTTGAATAAGGGGGGTGCGGAAACGTACATTTAAATAAAATGACACGTCTGACGTTACTTGGTCATTGGTATTTTACCGGTGTAATTTGCCGTAAATATATAAATATATTTTGTTTGGACATACATGACTGAAGAGCGGAAAGGCGGTCAAATGGAAGATCCAATGCAAACGAAGTATCTATTTCCAGGTGGCTTCATTCCATACCCCCACCCTACCCCTCCCATCCCACCCACCCTCCTTGCAAAGCACCCTAGGGTGGAAGACATAGGGTCAAAAGGACATGGCATATTTTAATTAATTTCCCTTCCAGTACTGACATTTGATAGTCTGTCACAGGGCGAGGATTTATATAGGAGATAGGTACAATAAAGGAAAAAGCGTGTAGGATACTTTAATTAAAGGCTAGACAATCCACTAGTTGTAGAACATCTGCTATGGCATTTTAATACAGGGTCTCCGTGAAATCACATGTCAGTGTAGAAATTCAATTAAGGACTTTTTGGGGAAGTAGTGAAATGTGGACATTGCTGAATACTAGTGTTTTACCGACACCAGAATTGTTAAGGACCAATTATTTGTTTATTAAAAACACAATTTAGAATAAAGACCAGAATGTCTGCGATGTAATTGGTTCAATCGTAGCGAATATTCATCATAAATAGCTGTGTGCGTTACAACACTACCATAACTAACTGATAATTAATCTTATATTTATTTTAATGTAAATGTAGATATTACGTATTCAACTCTATACACCTAATTAAATATCTTTGGTTTGGAATAACCACTAATAAATAACACAACCAAATATTTAAATTATTAATCTGGATAAAATGTAACTGCCAGCAAATGCAAAACTATTCACTGGACTCTACTACTAAATGTACATGTACTTGCAAGTATCTGATCCACATCTTGTAAAGGCAACAACCGATACAACTGTTATTAATGAAAAGCAATTATAACTATATCGTCACAGGTGTATTCATACAAACAAAGCATCCTATAAGATATACTGTATGTAAACATATTCTGTTTTAGCTATCTTATTGCAAACAATTGCTATTTAAAAAAAAAAAAGTACTTAAAATATAATTTCAATGTCTGTGTGTTAAAACATAATATAGTGAATACGGTGTTTATAAGATCTATTTATAGGCTACACTAACTCCCATTGACGGTATCGTATAAGTTTAATTCACTGGTTAATAAGTATTAACTTCTTTATCATATTTTCACAGAATTCATGTGGCAATGAAAGAAATGCTATTTTTATTTTATGTTGTCACCTTGGTGAGTTCTTAGAGGTCTCTACCTGCCAATTCTATGACAACAGTGGCCGTGTCGCACCTCACCTGTCCAGGTAACGCTTTCATCTCACCGCCGCCAGGTAACGCATAAGATATATGACTGGGCATTAGTTTTAATGCCGCAATAAACTACCGCATTGCCTGCATAAAAACCCTGCTTAAATTCATAGGGTAAATTATTACAATTGTACATTAGGTATCTGAAGGTGAGATGATACCAATACTTCAGTGTATGGTAATGGTAATGAATAGATAGTTGTTTTATTATGTTTTGCGGTGTATATTTTATGGTAGATTGATATGATTGTGCCATCTGTACAATCGGTACAGGTTTGTTTAAAAACTAATAATTATATCGATATAACACAATATAATGTATACGAAATACCTCGCATTACATTATTTAAAAATTATAATAGGCTAGGACGAGTATGCACCTGATTAGAAACAATATACAAATATACGTCTAGTTTGATTATCAATTCTCATTTATATTAATATATATTTTGTTTTCCTAACATTTTCTTTAAATCACACAATGGTCAGATGACACTAGAAACGATAATGCATCCTTAAAACACTGAGAACGCAGACATAAAACATTGCGAATGCAAGCATAAACCACTGAGAATGCAGGCATAAAACACCGAGAATGCAAGCATAAAACACCGAGAATGCAGGCACAAAACACTCTCATTGCAAGCATAACGCACTGAAAATGCAGGCATAAAACATCACGTTAACTGGAACCGTTTTGAAACAATGCACAGTATTGATAACACATTAAAACTTACGTATATAGATGTAACCACGGGAGCCGTAAGAACAATACACACATGACAGATCTGCCTGGATAGGCTCTCCAACAAACTGAATAGACGTTATCCACCGATTGCGTGATTTTGTAGCCTTATTGTGGACTCTGTTATTATGCCGTGACATTTACCTGATCGAAGATAGCTGATGTGCCAATTAGATGTATTTAGTATACATGCCCACGACCATAACTTTTTGTCAGACGGATCACAGAGCGAATAGAAAGATCCCATGGTTTGGCTTTCTAGATGATTGAACGGATATAGTGAGTCAAGATCGGGTAGATAAAGCACCCGGGGTCGAAGGTGAAGAGACCAACTCGATGTGGGACGAATCCGACACATCTCAATAGTGTAAATGCACTTACATGTCGAAACAGTTGCATGGGCTAACCTCAGTTATAATAGAGGCACACGACCGAGGGAGCGAGAGAGAGATAGAGATGATCGGAATTGGTTGCCGATGGCTATGAGATACCGGTAGTACGCTATACATGTGTGAATCTATTTTACAGGTGTCAATAATTTCATTGGTATATTATCGTGATAGTAATCACATCTAAATACACAGCGTGGGCATTTATAGCCCATAAAAAAAATATAATATAACAATTATTTTTTAAACAAGTTAATTCCTAAAAACTACTTAAATATTATATTCGTATGGAATGTTTTACATATAATATGAATTAATTTATCATTGAATATTAAGTTTAAAACGATGTTATTAAGTTCCGAAAATGAAATACCATATACCAGCATCATGCATGAGTGAATACCTTATCATAACCAATACATATACTTATCCCCAATAGTGTTACCCCTTTGATGTTAAAAGGAATTCCTTTCCAAATAAAAAAACATTACCATACCTTATAAGCTTATGCTTTAGAGAGAGCATAAAAACGTTATCTAAGACTGCAACAAAAAATGATAATAAATCGTATGCCACGCATTACTCATGTTCAAAGTAAGTAAAATATGTAAGATTGTGGGTCTCAGACAGAAGTGCGACATTCATCGCCAAGGGGCGGAGGTTGGGCCGGGAACGAGATCACGTTATGACGGACGTCCCATCCATCAACGGCGACTCGATCACAGAAAGTACGAAGGTTGTTAGGCTGTGGGTTGGTTACGGTGGTGAACGTTTCGCTAAGAGCAGGCCACACATTACGTCGACATTCCTGTTATACAGTAGTACGTCGGGGTGACCACCGCAGACACTACAGTCTACAGTAAAGACAAAGGCAAGGCCACTGGTTTATGATCGCATATGACAGTTAATAGGGTGTCGAGAATAGTTTATACGTGGCTGTGAATATGCTATGTGTGAAGCCGTATTATTCTCCTATGCTTACGAGCAGATATAACTATTTAAAAAATTTTTATCTTGAAATCGGAAGCTGTTTTAGATATGTATCTGTTAATTTATTTGACAATTTGTCACCTGAGGGTTTATCTTAATCAAACGTGCCAGTAATTATGCCGCTTAGAAAAAAAAAAATTATGTCATAAAAATAATATTTGTTTCGTGTACAGTATATAAGTAATAAAGCTAGTGTATGAATTAGTGCCTCGTGCTCTATTCGACTTTATAATTTTGGAATAAATAAATAATTATATTAAATTATTTCAATTTAATTTATAATATTTTCAGGAATTTGCTAATTTTTAATGGATGTTTAAAATGAGAATCAATGTCCATACATTGATATCCAAAATGTTGAATTATGTTTATAATTCCACAGCATAATATTATTATTAAAATATGACAATGGAAATTATACTATGTGCACATTACTATTCACCTGAATATTCAAACTAATTGAAATGTTATGACGCTCTCCTCACGAGAAACACAACAGTGAGAGGAAAGCCCCGGATGTGTAAGCTCCACACAGCGATGGAAGGTGTGGCATATGTCCCTGGGAGTTCTCAGCAGGTGGCGATCGAATATCAAGCGAGACGTGTGTCGGAATATCCCTTCCTTGCACGAATTGGGGTTAATCTCTGGCCCAGCCAGCTTGAAGGTCGCCAATATAGCGTGAAATATCACCATAGAGATTCCATATTTAATCCTTTTTCAAATAAAGTGCATTTTGGTCATTGTCTGAAGAGCACTATCTTTCACATCCTAAGCGTCGAAGGACTTCAACAATATCTCATTGATAACAGTTGAAATACAACAGTATGGTACACTCATGGAGGAACGTTTTTGTTATTATAATATAATAATAAATAAAATATTTTACTAAATTATCGTACAATCATAGCTTATAGTCTAAGCTTAGTCTGTGTCACCCTTTGTTTTCACACACGTTTGTAACTCATATTCAAAATGTTCCCCAAGATCAGTAAAGCAAATCTATATTACTGAAGAACAAGACATTTCAGATGCTCCTTTCACATAAAGATAATACCAATCAGTATAATCTATAGGTCAACTACTAGTATTTACTTTCATCCTAGTATCTGAGACTATGCATGGATAACATAAATTCCTGAATTGCAGGACACGACCTACTCCCTAATTTAGGCTCGATGGATAACATAATTCCTGAATTGCAGGACACGACCTACTCCATGATTTAGGCTCGGACTACATCATGACCATTTTACTCATCACTGATTCCCTATTGACAGCGCTGCGTTGGTGCTTAATATTTTCCAGAAGAAGATATTTCGCTGGCGAATAACTCCACAGCCACATGATATGTGGTCACGTGACGATAGGTTGACTCTTCCCGTGGGTAACGTACGGGCTGCGTTATGTCACAATGTGTACACTCCGTCATTTCTCTCACATTCATCACTAATAGTTTCTACGCTTCCCTCTTATTCGCAATGACAGATATCACATGCTATACAGAACGTGTCACGTTTAACACGTGTTGTTGAGAAAATGGATGTCGCAAGAAGTATACCCTTTCCCTAGCTTGAATAATGGAAAGACCAATGTATTTGATGTATTCGACATTTTCGGCTGTCTCCAAAATATATTTAATGCTTATATGTTCGGTATTATTTAGTTTAATTGGCTCATACATTTAATTTAGTTAATATAATATAAGGTTTTGAACATTATATACTATATATAAGACACGGATTAAAACGCATTATAATGTACATAAACATTAGCGGCAAAACAAATTAGATACATATATTTGTAGTTTACATGTAGTATTTTGTAAATGTACTGTTTTAATTCTACTCAATGTTTTTGTTTTATGGGTATGGGGTGGGGGCGGGGTGCGACGTTAATATACGATACCATAATCCTGTTTGTAATTCCCCTCATATGATGTGTAGGCCTACATATAATTATATTGAGTTATGTCTTGTCAATTGTTTGTACTTCATGAGAATAAATATTGTTCAAAACACATCGACTCATGTGTATATGATTTAAGTATAAATGATTTCCCACCATTTAAAACAAATATTGGAGTGGGTAATACTAGTTCTAAAACAACAACACGTTTGTTGTAAATTTTTCGTCAACTAAGATGCATTAGGATTGAAATGATTGAATGATAGACTATTGACACACAATACGAGATATATATGATTTGTGTTACTAAATTAATGTCGATGACAACAGAACTAAATAATTTACATTGACGACTGCTGTACAATTTTGCCAACGTATCACCAAATAGCTTTTGAAATCGTTCTTGTTTTACTTAACGAATGCCAACTGGTAAACTCATTAACGCAATGAGCTAACTGTGAGTGCCCAAAAAATACAAACGACAAAAATATATCTGTATCTGTTTTCCATCTTCACAATATTTATGACATAACGGGGCACGCACGTGATGTAGTAAGGCATCCTGAGTGTGTTTGCTTGAGTCTAAATCCTACTGGAGGCTCATGTAATTCATTCTGAGTATTGACAGATGTGCCGATGTTGAACAATCGATAAACAGATCTGACAAAAATCTGTTTAAGACTGTAAACAAAACAAGGAGAAACCCACGAGTACACACACAGTGGGGTCGAGCAGTCGAGATATGCAGAGGCGCTGCAACTGCATGTCTTCAAGACAAACATTGCTGCATTTTGTATTTCGTAACTTTATGTGCTTAGGCTATCCTTCACAAGGCTAAAGGGATCACGATGTTAGTTTGATATGGCTATAACTGCGATTTTCTCGTTCACGACAGGATGTATAAACTCCGTAACGTTATCAACGAGATTAGACGTAGGAAATGGCCACGACAATAGAAAGATTTTTGTATTAATATTAAACAGCAAAACAATTATCTAACAATCGTGCGGATTGGAATGGATTGCATGTCGTTCCTAATTTAGAATGATTATTTCAATTAGTTTCTGCTACAAAGAGATATATTTGTCATTATTGAGATATTTTGGGATACCCGATGCTGAAAACAATTGTCGTAAATATGGCACGTGTCCACCTGTAATTACTTTACTTCATATCAAGTAAGCCATAACACGAAAATGAACACCTAGTTATGCTCTTAAAATATCCTAAGCCAATAAAACTAATATTCCATTATCATTATTAAAATTAATAATTACAGCTAAGTAGGTATCCTTATATACCTAGATCTATTCGAAAGTATAGAAACTAGATTAATGTTAAAGTCTCAACACTAAATATGAACACATAGTAATGCTCTTTAAATATAATATTCTAACAAACAAACAAAGAATAATACTCAAATATAATTTCTGGATTAAATATCGACCATCGTGTAATATTGAAACTACTGGATGCAAAAGATGAATGTGATTTAAACAACATTTATTCTCATGAAAGGACATAGACACATGACATTAACAATACTATATACATCATGAGAGGGGATTGACAAACAGGATGTTGACATCCTATATATTAATGTCGCTCCCCACGAAACCAAGATAAAACTAAGAAAAACATTAACATTACATATATGGTTAGCATATTAGGAATGACCATGTATATTTCCCAAAAACTATGTTCTAAGTTCAGGCTGATTTTTAAAGGGAGTGGCTCGACCCCCACCTTCCCACACCTACACCCACACCAACAACCACCTGCAATCCACCAAGCAGTGACAAGGTAACAAGTGTCCATTGGAAGTCGTGGCCCAGAGATTGTTATATTCTCTGATTGCTGAGATAATGAGATTACCCTGGTGAAATATGAATGACGAGCAGGCAGTGTTTCAATCTATGGTGTAGTTAAGCATTTGGAATGGCTCTTAACATATCTTGAGTGCTCTCACACACGCAAACGTACCACTCTTAATGCATTTCTGTCGTAGGTAATATGTATGTTATAGTGCGAAACTGCGTTTGAAATGTTTAACATTATGTACTTGGCATGTAAAGTAATATTGTTTGACATATTCCCAACACAGTGTATTGTATTGTATTGTTTATAAACATAAAACTAATGATGACGGTGGTGGTTATAATAATAATAATAATTATTATTATTATTATTATTATTATTATAAGTATTATTATTATTATTATAAGTATTATTATTAATAATAATAATAATAATAATGGAGACTATTACTACTACTACTACTACTACTACTACTACTACTACTACTACTACTACTACTACTACTAATAATAATAATAATAATAATAATAACAATTAATACTACTACTAATAAAAAATATGAATACAAATAATAATATAGTTAATAATAAAATAGTAGACTAATTAAAAGTATTAGTATAATATCACTAGTAATCGGATGAAACAAACTGTTTTACGCTATTAAAGTTTACCAGGTAATAGTACATCTACGAAACTGGGGGATTAAATGTATAACTGTATTTTTTTGCGATTGTTACGAGGGGTAAGATTAACGTGAATGAAGCACTGTTAAGGGTTGTTTGGATTTGAAGAGGCTCATCGTCCGTGACCTGAGTCCTATGTTGACAGCTAGCCAGGTAGACAAATTGGTACACCTGTGAACTTACTGCCCGACAAACTACAGGAACACAGAAGACGTCTTATCCAGCGTGTATCGTATACATCTTCCAGAGACATAAGAACGCACTATCGCTAATTAGACGAAGACAGTACATACCAATAGAATGTACAACGAGTTCACCAGTATCGACTTTCGTTACGTATAGGTCTTTCTAGTACTGCGTGTACATTCACTATGCCCATCCATCATTCGGTACATTACGTGGATACATTCCCGCATAGATCTCGCAAAGGCGATTATGTTTTCATTCTTAGATGGTGATATATCATTATTTGTTTACATACCTCCTACACGTGAAGATATGGACGGCTATACATAAGCCTGCCTGTTATATAAAACTACTCGCTTAATGTCAACTGGTACAAAGTTTTGTATAATAATGTAGTATAGTGCTACTGCAAAACATTGAGACAAGCATTGGTATTGATGCTAAAGAAGAGTGTCATGCTTACCTGCTTATTGTCGAGGGTAAGCATATATCCACGAGTCCAATAGCATGCTATTAGTTACACCGACCTTTTCTACTAACCGACGAACACAGGTATATATAACTCTCTATCGCTGTGTGTTCGTTCTACTGTGACGATAGATGGCGCTGTCCTGCGCATGCTCACTACCGATTGGGACAAAATTGTCGATGCTTCGCGAGTTCATCGATTCATACCCAAAGACCCTAGCTGTCACTGTTGCGTTATTATACACAACGGACCGATGCTAGCAACCAATTCGCGGTTTTGTTCACTCAAGATGAAACTGCCGTAATTTGATTTCGTTAAAGGGCGAGAAACATGTTGGCAAGCTTATTTGATTTAATCAAGAAGGCGGAATTAAACAGTTTGAAGCGTCTTTGTCAGTTGACCGTGAAATAATGGAAAGATCGGAGGCGCAAAGAATAAGACGATGACGCGATGCAAATGGTTACCCATTAACCCTGTACGTAGTTACTATTGATGTACAGATGATAAAGATACTGATATAAAGTATAGTGAATCTTAAAAGCTTTGAATGAAATATTGTGTGCATCATCAACGATAAAGTGCATCTAACCGTCTGTATAATTTGATTTTAAAACATATACTTGATAAAACATTATGCGATGTGTGTGTGTGTGTGTGTGTGTGTGTGTGTGTGTGTGTGAGTGTGTGTGTGTG
>JAUTBV010118255.1:0-13378 GCA_032361325.1 Lepetodrilus fucensis
TACTCTGCCGTGTGTGTGTGTGTGTGTGTGCGTGCGTGTGTGTGTGTGTATGTGTGTGTGTGTTTGTGTGTGTGTGTGTGAGAGAGAGAGAGAGAAAATAGATGCGAGAGAGAAAGAACGAGAGAAAGAAAGAGATAAAGAAAGAGAGGCGCGAGAAAAGAGAGAGAGTATGTGTGTGTGTTTGTGTGTATAATACGTGTGGTAGTGATGAAACATTGCCTAAGTATATTGAGGGAAAAGGCTATTTCACTCTCAGACAAGTATAACGGATGGCATTCCGGAAGGAAACCTCGAACTCTGTAGACACATAGACCGACAGTATCGTATTTCACAGGTGCTGGTGCATTTCAAAGACGTGAAGGTTTGTTGAGGGACATCATTACCAGTAGCATAACTGGAACGGAGAACTGTGGCCTGGTTAAAACTGGTCATGTATAATTAGTATGTGTTATGTATTATTAAACTACGGCGTATACTATCCTTTAATAATTATATATAATACCTATTCTCATATAATCGATAACGATGAACTATTTGTACCAAATAATACAATGTGTACCAAATAGTACAATAGGCGTATGTTGATTTAATGGATGAACAGCTGGATAAGCCATAATTGATAGATTACTATACACATACATATTAATGTGTATACAATGTGCAATTAGTATCCTTGGTTTAGCCTGAATGCACCAGGCAAATTCGTGTGTAATAGAGATCGCATATTTAATGTTCTTGGCCATTTTCCAATAAACATGTAGCCGTTAGATCCCTATTAATATACAGAGAAGCTAGTCAAATGTCAACGTATAAAACGTAATCGCCACATGTTACTGCCTTATTAAAAGAAGAAAACCACAGCGGCAGTTGATGTTGACTTAAGAGATGTGCTGACCTGAAACCATCTGAGGTTATACCAATACATCGACATAAAATGCTTGCATGTCTGAGAATCAGAAACTTAATCCTGTTAATGCCAGTTGCTTGTATCTCCTTGGCAAGATGCACGGCATCTCCCCCACCGCCCTCATCCCCTTCACCATCCCCTGCCCCCATCCCCAGCAGGGCATTGCACCACCTGTCGTATGTAGCAGTCTCAGGGTCTAATTTGCGGGTTACTTCAACCTGGCTGACCAAGGATTCCACCCCATTAAGTGGAATAACCTCTTCTTGAAATTAACAAATAAAGACTTTCACCTTCAAGTAAACCTCATCTTCAAAGTTCTGCCTTATCTTTTTACGGCCACACGATACTGGCTAGGAAATGTTTTCGAGTCGTTTCGGTTCCATGGACTATGATAAGGGATTCCCTGGGGACTTGCTGATATGAAAACCACGCACCTCTTCATTTGCCTCCTGCATAAATAGTACACTCTGGCAGTTGCGGAAGGTTGCGATTGTTCACATACTAGTCTCCGAATTGGTATAAGTTCTGTGTTTTCAAAGGTACAGATGATCTTAGTATTATCCAATTCAGCGTCCCGACATTAAGAACTTATCGTGGAATTTCAATAACATATTTAGTTCACGAAGGTGGTCTTGAAACGTCAAACAGATATACCATATTCCTTCTGTATTCTTACCTACTCGGGGGAAGTTTTTTCACTTACAATAACAAGATCCACCTGTCGAATTGCCACCAAATTGTTTTGGAAAGAAAGGTTTTCAGCTCTGTGAGACTACACATGTATTACTTCACGATGAAATACGTATATTGTAAAAGATACGCTAAACAGACTCCATTCCGGGGCGCCACTGTGCGAAACGGCGTAACTCTAAGTTGGCCTAATACTATTGGAGATTAGAGTAACCATCGCGTAGGATAATAGTTACTATTGAACTATTATCCTACGCGATGGTTACTCTAATTATTGGAGATAGGTCTGCCGTAGAGATACGCCGGTACGTACAGGAGATCGCTGTAGCCTATTTGCCTGTACACAACGAAGCAACAACGTCATATGCAGCCTTAACGTCAACCGTTGGAATGGCGTAGTCTACGGCTAGGGTTCGGGTTTATGGGCCTCCGTTCCACAGAACAATCGTAGCACTACGAGGGTCGTAACTCCTGTACGTTAGCATGGGGTTGCTAAGAAGTTCCGATTCTCGTAGTGCTACGTTTGTTCTATGGAACGGAGGCCCATGCTTAGATGTGTGTTGTTTTGTGTATAGGGGAGCTATGGCTTGTTGGGTGGTAGTCCGCTGGTTACTCCAGAAGCCGCACGTCTTCAAAGTGACGGGTTACCATTGGTGGCATGGATGCGCCGGCTGTTGTGCCACTGATTAAGCATGCTGAGTGTGATTGTGCAATTAAGGTTCCGCTTGGGACTCTACATTCACGGGTCATAGGTCAGATTACCCGGATGCATCTTGCATGGAATCCGTTTTCAATAATTCCATTTCCGGCGTATGCATAATCATTATTTTTATTTCAGATTTTGACGCATTTGGCATGTGTAATGATAAAGTGATTCCTTCATATTTTTTTTTCCTTATCGTAATTCAATATAGGAAATATATTCACTGATGACTTATTCAGTTGCATTAGCATAGAAAAACTGCTGAGATGAAGGGAAAGCATAGCGTTAGGCTGGCGGTATTGTGGCGTCTCAAGACGAGACTAATGGAACCAATACGCGATCAAATAAGCTCCAATTATGAACAGCATTGTCCTGTTCTTGTGTAACCTCCAGCCAAGACTCACTACGTCGTCCAGGGCTATCACGTGATAGACGGTGGGTCTACAATCAAATACAAACGTAAAATGCGCATTGCATCATGTTATTTTATTTTTCGGAATATCTTTTGGGGGCATGCCAATATGTACTTCATACATCGCGCAAAATAAATCCTCACCATTCAGTATCCACTTGATTCATTTCGGTTTATAGCTTTTGATATTGGGACAAATTGAACGTAATAGAATATGTCTCGTGGACGTCATGGTGTCGTGGTTACACACGATAGTCTGACTGCAATAGTACATTGCCCCACTGCTCAGGAACTTAGATCCTTGACAGGAATAACGATAGAAGGCCCGAGGCCAACGGTTGTGAAACTGTTAACCAATAATACCACCAACAGCGAGTACTGACACCATGTAAACACATTTATAGAGCCTGCTTAACTAAACACTCAATTAAATTGCGGAGGTATCCTGAATTGATTGACAGTGCTAAAGCTTCCGCAATGTACCGATGTATCACGACGCATGAAGCCCTACTTCTGTGAATGCTTGAAAACCAGAAACTAGGAACTAAGAAACCACGCTTTGCTATAGGGAGCAGAGATAGAGGGTGAGTTAGAGAGAGCGAGGAGGGGAGGGGAGGAGAGAGATAGAGGGAGAGGGAGGGAGAGAGAGGAAGAAAGAGAACGAGAGAGAGAGAGAGAGAGAGAGAAAGAGAACGAGAGAGAAAGAGAGGGAAAGAGGGAGTTCCTTAAGGTTGTTCGGAATATTTGAATACCAGTACCTCATTCCTTCACCCTGATTAAGTGACATGCGAACGCATAGCAACTTTATTTTTTACTTCGTATGTATGTTTACATGCATGTATGTGCAACGTTACACCCCTGAGCAAATGTTGTACATGGGGAATGGGGTATTACATTGTCAATAACAATAACGTAGTTCACGCAAGGATAAAAGGCACGGGTCGTCTAATGTAGGTCCTGCGCCAAAAGAAAAGGCAAAACAACCCAGAAAAAAAGCAAATTCTTCCACACAGTATCATGGTTAATCTGTGAAACCCTTGAAGTAACTTTAACGATATACATTTCTGACTTATTCTTTAAAGTAAACAAACGCAGTATTTATGCAAAAGAAGATTATTTTATGAACTGTACTATCAAATTTAAAAGTCATATTACATCTATAAAACGTCAAATGAATTGATCGAAATCGTTTTTCTAGTATATCATAACATATTTATAGCTACAGTAAGTTGATCTGCGCCAGAAAACATATGAAATCAATCACCCATTCGCGATCTTTGAATAAGGGACATGTTATCATCTGGTGGGAATTTGATGGCATACAGATCACACAATGACAGGGAAAAAAATATATTTCTGTTGCAATCCTGTATTTCTGTATTGCTGAAGATTGATAGGCGTCTGCTAAAGAAGGGCACTGTCGACCACCAAAAATACCAGATCTTAAAATGTAATAAATCATTTTAATGCAAGGATTGCAGTTCGAGCTTTTGAATGTGATTTTATTGATTCCTGTTCCACTGTGAGAGGTATTTACAGATGTAATCATCAAGACTTTGAAAAAAAAAGGAAATATCAACACAGGATCGCAAGTGATCATTGTGGCGATGAAATTCGACCCACTTCGTCAAAGATTTTACTTCACCATGGAACGCTGTAACAACACCAGTATGACCTGTATACTCCCAAAGGAGATGAGATGGTAAAGTGAATCCACACTAATGCAGTGACAAAGATGACCATATGTAATCCGTTATTGGGCAATGATGCATTGTATATTGGATAGTAAGCGTTATACAAGCATCAGCATCTATCAGCATCAATATTGCACTATAACAATCTCGTATTTACATATATTCCATTGATTTTCTTCATAATATTGTTTCGCTCGGTGCAATATTAATACATGCCATATATTATGTGTCAGATATTCAAAGTAAGAGTGATTGTCAGTGGCCTGCCATTTACTCTAATGCCATTTAATGTCATCTCATAATACTTATATGATAGTAAATCTCAATATTTAAATGTTATGACCCGTATCTGAGGCAATCGACTTGGCCTTGTATCCTTGTGATTCATCATGAAACCGTTTAGGGAATATCTTTTTAGATAATCTATCAAAAGACTTGTTTTGCGAATGTCTCTTGACATTTCGCAATATTTAGATATACATATCCAGAATAAGCCTTTACTATATATATATTGATATGCTATGTATGATTCGATTCCATTGCCTAGAATATAAAGTAAAGTATTACTTATAATTATAGTTAATACATTTATATAGCACTATTTTTCAACATATAAACCATCAACCGAAAGCTAGTACTATTCAGGAGCGTATTCTATTCAACCATCGACCAACCCTAGGGTGACGATCGCGTGATGAAATTAGCCAATGAGGGTACTCGTATCATCATTAATGTTTGGTCATTGGCTAATTTCATCACCCTAGGTTTGGTCGAGTGTTTGAAACGAATACGCTCAAGGACATCCTAGTGACATGTTATTGTTAAGCAGGTCACCTTAATCGTAGGCATAGGATTTTAACGCAGTTGCTCCCTTGCAACAGAACATGCTTATAACGCTAAATATACGATTCTAAAGAGAATGTTCTTTGGACTAGTATCTTTAAACGCTCACCTTGCGAAATGTGTTTTGGTTTTGGGTGGTATCCTAACATTATGATTATGGCCTACTTCGGGCGGTTACATTGTGCATGACTAGTTGTTGCTAGACAAGCTTTCGTGCTTCGTGGGCCGTCCTATAGCACGTTCGTGACGTCACTCTAGCATTGCTTTCGCGACTTACGAACTCTAACATTGCTCTAGATCCTCGAGAAACCGCCCAAAAGTAGGCCATAGTGTACAAGTTGTAACGCGCGTTTAAACAGTTAAATGTGATGTGTCTATAAAGCCGGATAGTCTTTGATTGCTGGGCACATTTGGTTGAGTTGCTAAATGTAATGCGTGATACCTAATTGCATACGCCTGCTGATATCGTAGCATGATATCTTTAACGAGGTTCCTGTGATAAAGGTTTTATGAGACCATCCATCCAGGTCGGATAATCGCTTTGAAGTTACAATTATATGCAGCCCACAATGTATGTTGCCGATAACCAACTGTTACGTAGGTAAACACTACGCTATCAATGACAAACCTTCTCTTATTTATACATTTAATTGATACACACGTACGGCCACATGTATAATTTATGCGTCAATAGTTTCTTTTACTGATTCTAAACATAGCAACGCAAGTATACACAGTATATCTTGCAAATATTTATAACTTCATAGCCCCTTGCGTAATATGGATTTGTTTGCCTCCCTGTTCTCGCGTGACGATGATTGATGGAATCGACAAACACCTATTTCACCGTTAGTTCAATTTACTAATGGAATAATAACACATCGTAAGCTTTTAACGTCGCAAATGGTCGTTTTATCGCATATTAGGAAAGTTATTGCCTCAGCACAGTGGCATCCTGATTAAGCTTCCTCTAGGAATTGACCCAGACGGGTTTCCATGTGTTGGCCCAATGTCTGACATAGTTGATGGTCTATTACTTCAATTACAGAACTGCCTATTACTTCAATCAGACAACTGCCTATTACTTCCATCGGATAACTGTCTTTTAACTATCAGGGGACTGGGTATAAGCGCTATGTAATTTCTGTGTCAGTAAGGACTGTTATTAATAGCTTTTAAAATCGAAATGGTTCAGAACTGTGCAATTTCCTTTAAATTCTGATGATACCTGTACATTTAAATGTATTTTGTGTGTTTAAATTTATATTTTGTGTGATGATGCCTGTATATTTAAATGTATTTTGTGTGTTTAAAGCTGTATGTACCTTTGCCTAATATATATGCACATGTTTAACGTTGAAGAATTTAGTTATCGTCAATGCATGTTCTGTATATACTAGTACAGTATATATGTATATCCATTGCTAATGCTCACAAACATGCGCCTAGTATGTTTCTCTATGAGCGTATTCGTTTCACCACTCGACCAACTCTAGGGTGACGGTCGAGTAATGAAATTAACTAATGACCCAACACTCAGGATGATACGAAATACCCTCATTGGCTAATGTCATCACTCGACCGTCACCTTAGGGTTAGTCGAGTGATGAAACGAATACGCTCTATGATGCTCACTAGTCATATTCATGTATACACATGCGTATTTCCAGAGATGAGGTTCATCAACAGGTATTCTTATCTATAATGTCCAATAGTCATATTCAATCTAACACCCGTGGCTCATTCTAATAAACAAACTTCAAAACATTATATTTTGCTCATGAAGAAGAGATCAAACGACATAGATAGCATCGTAAGCTCGAACTGGTTGTTTTGAGCAATAGGTAACTGCACCATAAGCTCGAATACCTTATTTTAGGCAATAGAAAAGCCTGATGTAAATTGCTTCTAAATTATCATGGCATTCCAGAAACTGATTGGAACCGTTCTGACAAGCTTAGTCATTACTTTACCATATGTTTGTTAATGTTTGTTATATAGTGGGTGTTGTAAGATTTCCAGCTCTATCGCATAGCTGTTAGCTGGTCATACTCGTGTTTTCTCTTAAGCTAAACTAAAGAAACAGGTTCAATAGACCTAGAATATTGCATTAAGTCTTCAAGTAAACATTCCCTATCGTATGTCTTCCAGGAAGCATATGTATCTACTTAAAGGACAATATCCGTAACCTAATACAAAAACAGTGCTCGCTGACTTGCGTTTTAACGCTAAACCCCTACGGCTTGTTGTGTAAGAGTGGTCACTGCTTATGCTAATACTATATAAATGGCTTGAATAGTACCATAGATGTTGATCAAGAAAATAAACAGACCAATCAGTGTTCTGTACGGTTTCCTGATGCAGCCATATGTGACTTGTTTAATGATCAATGTAGCCTGAAAATGGTTGATTTAGTAGCTAGGGCTTATTTTTACTATCAAAATAAAGACGTGTATATCGTTTAGAAAACATAATATCGTAGTAAATATCTTGCTATTTTCATATAATAATGAGGATTTGGAACTATGAAGAACTGGCACGAGAGATGATGAGAGTGGAAGTTTCGGGCTAAGATGCGTTGCGTTTTATATTTTGATTTTGATTTTATTTTGCGTTGTGGGTATCGCCGCAGTGTACTTAACAAATGTGAAACTTGTATAAATAAGTGTTTATATCGATTTTAGTAATGCAATAGTATTTATTTCATAACAGAACTGTGTGCAAAAACACAGAAAAAATAAATTATGTATACGTGTATATTTAATACATTATATCTCTACTATTTACAATAAAAGCGTAACTAGTATTATAGTAGTAATATTATTTATTGAATGCATTTTAAACCGAGTTATTCATCATCTCATAATAAATTAATATCATGCCACAACTGTTGCAATCGAGATTGTGATATATTAGTAATAATGTTTAATAGATACATACTGTATAGCTAGAGGGTAAATTACAGTTGATGTATACTTTAAAAAAAAATGCCTATTGCATCGTAGAAGTGTATATTAAAGGTACGCCGATCGATTTCAAGAACGTATGAAAATATTAATTATATTGCCTAGCGGGGAGTAGGTACGTAGCTGGGGAAAAAACGTGACACTCAAGGCATTATTTAATATTCATTGATATATTGTCAACGTAAATGCATATGTAATGATGTTATCGTGATGAAATATAAATAACTATAGTATCTGACAATCAAATACTAGTAGTACAATTGGATACAACCTCTGAGTGTATAAACATGTCCTCGTGCATGTACATATATCCTATGTCTCGATTTTAAATCATATTTTATATCTCTGCCAAAAAGTAAGTAGTTTCATGTAAACAATTAATTGTTTGACCATTCAATAATTATGACAATGAGCTGTGACTATAGATTCGTTCAAGTTCGTTCAAGTTGGTGTTTAGAAACCAGCAACATCCGTAGCGGTGAATGTTGCGGTAAACCTGCGAGCACCGGCTGGTACTAACATACCAAGGATGATATCTGCATTGCCACTTTAAAGACAGCGCATCATATCATGGTCGCGTCAGAAAGGTAACTTCCGTTTCGCGAACATCTTTGCTGGGCTACCGGGACAGGATTTGAACCCTGGGCATTTGGCTCCCGAGTCCAAACGTTAATATAGGTATTCATTTAATTAGCAATGTAAGCAGACTCGCATACATCAATGTGGCGCATCTGAACATACGACGAGACAGACACCTGTGATAAGTGCGGACCTCTGGTCGAAAGATGTATATTTACGTTGCCCCCGAATCGGACCGGAAGTGGTGCCGTCGCGCGCTCTGTGAACACCACCGAGTGCACGTATGTCAATATTTCTCCACGTTAACGTATCTATCTCTGGAATGTCCACTCTATTATCCAGTACAAAATGTTCTGGCTGAAATGTACAATACGTACGTCACTCCATAGCGTGCTACTTGCAAGACAGGACCGGAGTTGTAGAGCATAGCAGGATATTTCTATATATTGAATTGATAAGCGGGATTCCCGGGGATAGAACTGTCTATATTTTCGTTAATAGTAACGATATGGTATTGATTTAAACATGGTGGGAAATCCTCAAACAAGAACTATTGGCATGCATGAGAATAATGCTTATCGTCTACCGATTCAATGTGTTGATATGCATATATGTTTTATATGTCCATGTTCTTAATACGATAGCTCAGTGTGTATGAGTGTGTGTGTGTGTGTGTGTGTGTGTGTGTGTGTGCGTGTGTATGTGTGTGTGTGCGTATGTACCGTGCCTACTTTAATGTGTTTGTACAGATGTTCTAACACGTCTACAATATTTATTCATCGCTGTAATGTCTGGTCATGTTCCTTGTCTAACAATACTTTTGGAACTTGGGGAATAAAGAGCATTACGTTGTAGACCACTTCATCACCTCTAAGGCGTCGTCTGTTGGGTCACATACATTGTGTGTATTCAAAGACGACCGTTATGCATTCGGCTGAGAGTAGACTATTAGACAGTGTACATGTATGTTCCCCACAATGCTTGCTATTAGTCTATGTCTTCAAAGCATTGGCTACTCTGAAAACTTGTCTAGAACAAAGTCGATATAAACAAGTGGATTCTCCGCATCCATGCATTCAATTTAAATATTATTCCCCTGGAGGGGTGATTGACATTTACATTACATAATTGTAATGTGCATTCAAGATGACAATTTCATATTACATTATTTTTGTGTGTGTACAATTATTAAATATTTGTTACCAACATATCGATCTGATTGTTGAAGGCTATTCAATTAATGTCAGACTTTCTGTGGAGGTAAATATGAATGGGAGTGGACCTTCAACTATTAGCATAGTGCCCACTTATCTATTATATAGTATGAGCCCCTAATTATAGCCTTATAAATCTAAAGTAACCCCCCACCCCTATACGCACCTACAACCCCATTCCGCTCCTGTGACGAATTACGAACCTCCAACCCCTCGCAGACCCCTCGCAGACCCCTCGATTCGGCTGTCAATTGACCTTACGCTAGCCAAGCGAATCCTCCCCCCACCCCCCTCGAAATGTCCGGCAACCTTTTACACGTGCTAATCATGCAACCAGACGATATCAATACAGAACATTCCCTATATTGCCATTTATTCCACTCAACATGGTTTCACGATGTCATTTATACCTGAATACAAAGTTGTTACCTGCATTATGCTAGCCTTGCAATATTTTGTTTGTCGGACACTTGCCACGTGGCTAATCAAGTTATTCCCAGCTATGTGTACCTGTATTCTGATTGGCCGATGGGTATCAGCACTACCTGGGAGATAGACAGCTGCGTAAGGTTAATTGAAACCTGGCTACGAGCCTATTCTCGAAACCTTCTTACGATCGTAAGACAATTTTAGCGAGTCTTATAGTATGGCTACGAACTGTTCTTAGGCTAAGAAGTTCGTAAGAATGTTCACGTTGGGGAACAGACCCCATAGTCATATATAGTCTGAAAGAATGCTTACATGCTGTGGCATCCCCCTCATTTTTAGACATCCTAGATTCGAGTCATATTAAACCCCACCCTTATATACGTTATCAAGAGGAAAGAGACTAGATTCAGTCTCATGCTTATACGGTCTCATTCATGCGTTAAATCTCCCTATCGTTCAATACGAGACAAATTAAAACAAGAGATCTTCAAAGGTTCATAAGGTCATGACCAATTGGTGTTTACATAGGTATAGACTCGACTGTTTAGTCTGAAGTTTAGCAATCGACTAATCGCAGTCCTTAGACCAATATCCATTGTTTGTGAGAGGCTCGTTAGAATTGGACAGATATGGGCTGAACCTCTGCGACCTAAGAAATACATACCATTCAAGACATCCTTTCACGAAGCTCTCGTATACCCAATAACAGACCATGGTATGGTTTCTCGAAGCTCTCATATCCACTATGATACCATAGCGCTCGCGTAAGTCCCCGATCTCCATGTACTAGAGATCGCTACGAGGGTCCTCGTGGGGTGCATTCAAAGACACAAGGGCTGAGTAAGCCGCTTAGCTAAACTGGTTCCATGTCCCATATACGGTTCATGCGACTCATGAGACAGTGGCTAGTTTGGTAAGCCGCTTGCAAACCGCTTGCGTCTTTTAACGCACCCCATGTAAATTTAATAGTTTCAAGAAACTATACTCATAGGCTCTATGGTAGCCTATATAGTCAGTCTATCTAAAGCGCCATGATCTCTTAGTGGAAACGAGATCTTCGTGCAATGGGGCCCAGAGATTAATATTTATCTTTGCTGATTCTCAAGGCAGTTTAAAATTACAGATTGTGTAGCCGAGTTCATCACAGGAAGTTATTTACTTATGTGTTTTTTTATCTTTGAAGAAGTGGTTTTGTTTGTTGTCAGACTTTTACCTAGGAAACTATCCTTAGGCGGTGCTAGCTCTATTTTCAACATATTTGGTACCTGCGTACATGTTACTGGCAGGTTTCCAAAGCCATTGTCTTTAGAGAATGATGATGATGATGATGATGATGGTGATGATAACATTACTTTTGCTTATGATAGTAGTCATAGCTTATGATGTGTTTACCTATGATATTTGCTTCTGCTTCTGCTTAGTAGTGGTGGGGGTTGTGATGGTGATGGTGGTGGTGATGATGGTGGTGGTGATGATGATCACAAGGACTTTATGTTGATGATGAAGATGATGGTGGTGGTGGTGGTGGTCATAATGATACTGCTGCTGATGATGATGATGATTATGGTGATGATCATGATGATGGTAGTCATTGTAGTGATGGTTGTGTTGATGACGATAATGATGATGATTATTATGATTATGATGATAATGATGATGATTTATCAAATCATCTAGGAGGACCATTGTTTGCATACTACGGACAAATATGTTGTTCGTGACCTCTTACTTATAACTGTAATGGAGTATAGTATTGAATATGTTCTTCAGAATTCAACGGTAGGAACCAAATTGTGCCTTGACTAGAAACGTATGTGACTGCATTAGCAGTGATATTGTGATCCTGTATCTACATCAACGAAGGTGTTGGGCGAGGGGGTTGGGGATATATTCTATTTTAAAAGTTTAAAGCATTGCTACTTAGTTAGATGGAACATTCAGAAGCAAGAGTCTTGCCACTGAAAAAACACACAGTATTCCATTGAATATCTCAGTCTTAGCCAGAGCGCAGAACACTTTTAATTTGAATTTATTCATCGTTATTCATGTCGCGACCTTCTCCGCAACGTCTTGAACGTACTAAGTGAATCCAGGCATCGGGGTGCATATAGCCACAGAATAGGCCAATGAGCATGTTTTGTAACGGACATGAAGAGGGACATAATGATGCAGTAATACGAACGTACAGATCAATAGTAAACTGGCCTTATGCAATGGACACGAACCAATGCGAACATTCAGGTAAATGAGACGGTATAAGGTTTCTCAGATGGCTCCAATAAACTTCCGACAAGGAATGCGTTTGTCATCATGGAGGAGCCGCCATGAAATCTCGCTTGAAACATTTCTTGGAATTCATTACAATTTACGAGGCATCTATATGATTTGCTAATAATAATCAAGAAATATTCGGTATTTAATCATAAAAAAAAGTATCGGGATGGCACTTGGTGGAGCCAGAGTGTTGACACGGAATGCATAAACCAGGCGTGTAGGGGAACATGTTTAGAATTATTTTAGCATTCAGGGGGTATTTTCGGGTTAAGTAGCACGTGACATTGGTACCGCGTTGCTCTGAGGTGTAGCAAGAACACGTTATTAACGAACATGTAATAGACACGGGGATAAGTAGTTAAACTGAGTGTTTTAGTAAATAAAACTAATAACTGATATATATATATATATACGGGTGTATATCAAAATGGTGTTGTATTTTATGGAGAGGAGTATTAATAAATAAATAAAACATATAGAATATTATTGAATGAGGGTTAATATTTAAAATGAATTTTAGGTTGTATTATTATATTATAACAACTATATTTTTCTGTCCCGTCTTTTTAAAAATAATATATCAAAAATAATAGTAGTAGTAATAATAATAGTAGTAGTAGTAGTAGTAGTAGTAGTAGTAGTAGTAGTAGTAGTAGTAGTAGTAGTA
>JAUTBV010118266.1:0-13378 GCA_032361325.1 Lepetodrilus fucensis
ATTGGTGTCGCATTTATGTCTAAAATCTAGAGGTCGCATTAAATTAGTGACGCATTAATTTAATGATTTACAGTAGTCGATTCATGAATAAGTGTGTCCTCCGAATTGATTTCACACTTATATATCCTGTTCCATTTTATGTGAACATTGAAAAGCAAATTCTGTTGCTTGCTACTTCTGAATGTTTCAATGGACTTGATGAATTTTACATGACATTGTGTTCTTTGTAACCAGCTCTATCACAATCAGTAGGTAGAGTTTATGACTCATAGCTAGAAATCATGAGTTTGATCCTGACTGTAGTTGAGATATTGTATTTTGTGTAAGTTATATGGTAGTTTGACAGGTACAAGTTGACACAATCTCAAAATAAAGCTATTCCATAGTAATGATGAGTTACAATATTGTATAGTGAAAGATGATGGACGGAAAACAACTTATACTCATGAAAAGTAATCGACATTATAGGATAAAAATGGTGGCTGTGTTTTAAATGAACCCAAATTATAGTGTTTAATTGCTTAAACATTTTGACATTCTTTTGCTGCATTATCCGAGCGTCAGTTTTGGATTTGATTTTAATGACATTGAATTACAATGTTGAAATTTCACGGCTTTTTAAAAATGATTCTATCCCACCCACTTTCTTTTCAGATTACTGTATTCTCCTACATTGAGAAACCTGAATTTGCTTAGATTTTCATAAATAATGATACTTGGAATGCCACTGATTTCGACATGGATATCATATCAGTAGATGTGCTACTTCAAGTGTGTTGTTGAACGAGTTCTATGTTGTACAAGTTTGATACATCATCACATCGTCTGTTCACAGAGCTGCGACTGATAGTCCTGATGGTGTGTCTACATTAAGACGTGGCATTAAACAGGTGAGTGAGTGAGTTGGTTGGGTAATTTGAGTGGGTGGATGGATCATATTGTCAATATAATTTTTTTCTTTTTCGGTGAACTTTTTAAAATCACATGCAATGAATGACATGAATGAGGTTACATTAAATGGAAGATGTCAAAAAAAGGTTGGAAAAACGTGACGAAATATAATCTGAGTTTTACTAGATGTGCTATCAGGAAGTGTTTGAATAAGTTATTACTGGTAAACTCTGGAGATGAATGGTACCTGGTGGTGACTAGACAAGTAACAAAGAGGCTCACAATGTATCTATATCAAATAGAAGACAAAAGACAAATAAAAACGTTCTTGGCTTCTTCCAGAGTGGGCAGAGACCATTATTCAGACCATATCCATTGCTCATGTATGATTTCTACTATTTTGAAATCCGAGGCATAGCTCAGGTATTACTGTCACAATGAATCCATGCAGGGCAGACCATAACTGTACATCAACATTACACCTATATATTGTACTGGCATTATTTATTTCCTAAGTCTTATTGGATGGTGTCGGTGAATCACAATGGAGAACTGAAACAAGCATGTTGATATCTGGTGATTTATAAAAAAACCCAATGAATTATTTAATTATTCAAAGGTGAATAGAACATGTGTTGTCATGTTTACCCCCCTACCTGCTGGAGGCAACTGGAGATGCCCTAAAGAATTGTGCCTGTGGCTTATCCAACAAAGATTTACAGTGTATTGATAATAATGATTTAAAACTTTCAACAATGTACTGTTTATTTTTCTTATTTTCCGCATTATATCATACATCCCTTGGTATATCTATCCACAGAATACACATTAAGATTTTCGCAATACTTATAAACCTATTGCCCTACCTGTTTGACTACGCTTAGATCTGGTATCGATCCACCATTATTCTACAATATATCCACCTGTCGCCGACGTCTCTGCCAGCTGTCTATCAATGGTCATATGTCATGATGTACATTTCAGTCATGGCGGAGAAATCGACAACAGTTCAGAGGTTTGCTGTACCAGATGGAACTATGGGCGGGAACCTTCAAAGAAATCGAGGGTCAGTGTCTTCTGAGGGACACGGAATAGATAAATGATAGGAATAGCCCTGCAGCAGTAATATCAATATTTATAAGCCATCATTGATAAATAATGACTACTAGTATTACATTTTTTATTGATGTTCATTCAACTTATAAACATTCATCCAAACATGTGTGTATCTCCCAGCGATTGAAACTAACTTTAAAACTTTGCCTGAATAGTGATAATAATAACAATTCTCTTGATAATTAATTCTGTTGCATTTGTAGGTCGTTTTGGCATGGCCACCGTGTCGTACTTCCGGTTCACACGTTGGCTGCTCTTCCTGAACATTTACATCGTCCTCATCATGTTCGGCATCGTGGTGATCCCGTACTGGGCGATGCCGAAACCTGCGTCCTTCCACGACTCTGGCACTGACAACCCCACAGACTTCTTCACGCAGGCGGACAACTGCACCAGAGACTATGCCGCTCACATCAAGCAGCTGAAAGACTCAGAATCAGTGGGAGAGACCGTACTGGATTTCATTCAGGGCACAGTGAGTTATCTTCCTTGGTAATGTCTGTCTGCTTACATATATAGTGTAGTGTATTATAACTTCAGCAAACATAGCTAGTGTCTTGCTAATAGTTTAATATTGATACACCAGCACTGGAATACTGTGAATACAGGTTTAGAACCCAAATTCACTGAATTACTTCTGTTTTTCATTATTGTTCATTATTTTCATTATTGTTAATATGGCAAATTTCAAGTTTTGGAGGCAAGTATCAAGTTGGTTCATAAATGTATGGACATATCGACAGATAGTGAATTGTATTAGATCATTGAATGCTGTATGCAAAAGAGCTCTCTGCCATTGCATTAGACTTCATATCAAAATGCCAGTTGTCTCCCCTGGAGTGCTAACTGTATGGGGTTTCTTCCAGGGCTGGATGGAAAGGACGGAGCTGTTCTACGGGGTGTACTACAACCGCACCGTGCCGGGCACAGATGAGAACTACAACATGAGCCTGGCGTACCTGCTGGCCACTGGCGTGTGCTTCCTCATCAGCTTCTTCCTCATCATCAAGAAGTAAGTACTCCTACGTCCTCAAGAAGTAAGTCCTCCTCCCACGTCCTCAAGAAGTAAGTACTCCTACGTCCTCAAGAAGTATTACTAAATCCTCCTATGTTCTAAAGAAGTAAGTCATCATATGTCCTCAGAAGTAAGTCCTCCTCCCATATCCTCAGAAGTAAGTACTCCTATGTCCTCAAGAAGTATTACTAAATCCTCCTATGTTCTAAAGAAGTAAGTCATCCTACGTCCTCAAGAAGCAAGTCCTCCTCCATCCTCAAAAAGTAAATCCACCTCCTATGCACCCTCAAGAAGTAAGTCCTCCTCCCACTTCTGATCAAATGCACTCACATGTCGTGTAACTCTTAAACTCTTACTAATCTAAAAAAAAAAAACACTATCTTTTCTGTATGTAGGACATTTTGACCTTGATTTGACCATGACCTTGACCCTGCAGTTCAGGCAAGAGCGTGAAGGATGCGGTGGTGAACCGGGAGACGACGAGAACGCAGTCCTGTAACCAGTTGTTCTGTGCCTGGGACTATTGTATCACTGACATCAAGACAGCCAAGAGGAAGGAGAAGACTTTCCGGCGGGAACTCATGGTAGGTTCCATCTCAATGTCTACTCATGTCCACTGCACTGCAGCTTCTCACATTGCTTGGTGTCGTGCATAGGTGAAAAAGTCCCAGTGTGATGTAAAAATACAATAAATCACACTCTGATTTTGGTTCGTCTACAGTTCAAGTCAGTTGATCCAGTTTCCACTACGTTTTTGATATTTTCAATTGTGTCGAGTGAAATTGACCATGATGTCGACGTGCACATGTTTCAGGACAGCATGAAGGAACAGCGACGCAAGCTACAGCAGTCCACGAGGACGACACGACAGAAGTGCCGGCTGCTGTTCACACGGCTCCTCGTCCATCTGTTTGTCATGTGCACCCTCGCCGGCTCCCTCTATCTCATCTACTTCGCCACCGACATGCAAATAAAGGTCAGAACTATTACTGTGGACATAGAAGTAGGAATCAAGCCCAGAGATTACGATACTTTTCTAAGTTCAAAGTTTTGTTCACAAATCCCCATATAAAATTTGAGCTTGAGCATTAAATCATACTCAAAATGTTTCGTAATCTCGGCGCCAGGCCTGTGTTTTGTAATGGGTCGTAGCGGTAGTCCAGGCGTAAATAGAGGTTTAGTCATTTCCTGTTATAGTAAAGGCATAGTGTACACCCTAAATTTGCAGCTGGACTACAGTTTGACCCTTTCTTGAAACATGGTCATATAATAACTTTAAACATATAACTCTCCAAGTGCTATGATAGCCTTTTTAACATATATGTATTGGTGATAACTCTAATTAAGGACATGCAGTTAAAATTAACTACAACCTCAAAAGTTAATTCATTTTTAAGCAGTTTGCGATCCAGGACAATGCGAACATAGTTTTTACAGATTGGAATTATCAAAAATGTGTTAACTTCTTGAAGCATATGATGTTTGTATGTACCCTAATTTAGTTCATTTAGTTTAACAATCACCCTGCTGGATTAGGCACAGGCACTGCTCTGGGGCATCTCCAGTTGCCTCCAGCATGGAGATGGTTAACAAAAATTGACTAAAAATGTCATGGGACTGTGTAAAAGCAATACAATTTATGACATCCACTGACTGTAAAATACAAAATATATAATTAAATAGCATACATTTAAACATGCATAAATATACAAATTAGTAAATAATATGTAATGAATATGTCCAGAGATTTAGTTCCCTATTGACGTGACATTGAGCTGTGTTTAACCTTTTAGCTGGAGAAGCAGCAGCATAGCGAGTTCGTTTCCCTGATGATCCGCTATCTTCAGCCGCTCACCATCACCTTCCTCAACTTCATAGTCCCCATCATCTTCATCAAGGTGGTCGTCGTGGAGGACTACGGAGGAGCACACGAACTGCAGATTACTCTTATCAGGTCAGAGGTCAATTCTCATCAGGTCAAAGGTCAATCCTCATCCTGCCTTTGTTGACATTATACTGTGGGTTGGTTTGTAGGACAGTGTTAGAACGTTGGAATTAGGAGCGAAAGGGTATGCATGGGTTCGAATACCATTCTGAGAGTCTGGCATCAATTTTTGCGAAAATTACCTTTTTGATGCGATTTAAGATAGGATGTGATGTTTGTGGTATATCATTTTTCATCTGTCAGTACCAGCCGGTGCTCTCAGGTTTACTGCAACATTCAGCACTATGGATGTTATAGGTTTCCTCCTGCTCTCTGCCCTAATCCCCTGCTCTAAATCCCAATTATAATTTTATTTTATCAAGTAAGAATACCTGATGCTGTACAAGTAAGCTAGTTTGCATCAATACAAAGCATTGTTGCTTAATTATTTACTGACATATGAATAAATTGACCCTAAACAGCATCTTGCTATTCATGTTTTTATATGTTTATTTCAGACATGAACGTCTTGACCCTCTCCCTGCTGGATTAGGCCCAGACACTGCTCTTTAGGGCATCTCTGGTTGCCTTCAGCATGGAGAGGGTTAAGAGAAAATGTATTTAGTAGAAAGCCATGTCCGTGAAAATATGTATGCAATGTTTTTTTAATGGCAGGTGTACTTTTTTGTTTGTTTACAGAACGGTCTTGCTGCGGTTGGCTTCCCTGGGAGTGCTGATTATCTCCCTTTACCTCCAGTTGCTAGGCGATAGCGATGACGATGAAGACCGGCAGTGTGGAAACAAGCGGTGGACGTCGGATAACGGCACCAGCACCACTGGCAGTGTTAAGGTAATCCACGTTCACAAGACTCCATGCAGAATCTTTGAACACTTTCGTCGCAGATTGGTGAACGAGTCCTACAGCGATGTTAAATTCCATAATCACTCACTCACCATAATCACTCACTCACTCACAATAATCACTCGCTCACTTTAAACACTTATACTATGGCAGTTTTTGTGGAATTTTAGGTTGATTAAAATTATTATACTATTTACAAAATTTTAGATGATTCCAATTTGGTGAAAATTAAGTTGTTATTTATCAATGTTTTAAAATTTTAGTGTGATACAAATATATGCTGTGAAAAAGTTAAATTGTCTAAGATAATTCAAATACCGGTATATGTTGTGAAAAATTAAGGTGTATTAGATATAATTGAAATATGTAATACTACTTTCAGTGTTGGGAGACCTATGTTGGACAACAGTTCTATAAATTGGCTCTTCTAGACTTTGTGGCAAATGTGTTCATCATCTTTTTTGTTGAGTTTCCAAGAAAGTAAGTAAAGTAATATGTTAAACTTAGTCCCATGTTATGATTTCTTGTGCAGTATAAATTTGAATATGGTACAATCTACAATACCTAACTATAATGTAGTATCAGCACATGCTGTCTGATCTCATCAGTAGGTATTCTGTAAACCTATGCAATAATATATCGATTTCTTATTTCAGATTTATATATCAGAGGTTTAATAGGTTCAGGATAATCAGATTTGTGGGCGAGCTTGAGTTTGATCTTCCAAAGAGTGTCCTTGACATTGTGTACTCACAGACACTATGCTGGTGAGTATCTGGGCAGAATTTGTGCACAACACATTTCCAGTTAATTTTACTTCTTCAAAGGACAGGCCTTGTGGTTATCACAAATCCCAGTGAAAAATGTAAGCCAAGTATGAAATCGAACTAAAAAGTGTTTGAATGTTTGAAAGCTGTGAACATTGAAATATAATCTTCTTTCTTTTATATATGTATTTGAGTCTGATAATTTGAGGTACTATGTGATTAGGCAAACAATGAGACAAATTGTTTATTTTCCTTACAGGTTGGGGATGTTTTTCTCACCCATGATTCCTGCTATTACCCTTTTAAAAGTATTCATCATATTTTATGTTAAGAAAGTAAGTATTCCTTATATGCATAATTTATTCTTTGTTGTAGAATTATTTAAAAGAAATGTAGTTTTTGTTCTTAACGGGATAATTAGTGTATAATCATAAGAATATCAATTGTAAGAATATTATGTAATTTTGATGTGAAAATATTGAGACATGTAACTTTGTTTCAGCTGACAGTATTAGTGAACTGTGTCCCTCCATTGCGTCCATATCGAGCATCTCGGTCGAACTCTTTCTTCATGACCGTGCTGCTGTTATCCTTCATCTTGTCCGTCTTGCCACTTGGCTACATCATAGCAAGGTTCGAACTTAATATTTAATGGTACAAATTAAAAAAAAAATGCTTCTGCTTTTAATAGCTACAAGCAAAATAAAAAATCAACAAGCAGAAATGTATCTTTTGTTTATCAATAAACAAAAGACATCAAGAAACTTTGATGATTCCGAAAGAGAGAGATTTCCCTCCACGAATGTGTAACAATGGCACTGGGAACGTGACCCACAGTTAGCAGTAACCTTGTGTTATGCCAGTCTCGTGATGTGCGGCTTGTTTGTCTCCAGCATCAAGCCGTCCCAGAGCTGTGGACCGTTCCGTCTGTACAGCAGTACCAGCTTCGTCATCTTCGACACCATCAGCAACCTGATCAGCACCTGGCCCGTCATCGCCAAACAGATCTTCCAGTACTTGGGCACTGTGGGCTTCTTTGTGCCAGCAATCATAATACTGTGGTGAGATCCTTGTAACTAGAATGATACTGTGGTGAGATACTTGTAACTAGAATGATACTGTGGTGAGATACTTGTAAATAGAATGATACTGTGGTGAGATACTTGTAACTAGAATGATACTGTGGTGAGAGACTTGTAACTAGAATGATACTGCGGTGAGATACTTATAACTAGAATAATACTGTGGTGAGATACTTGTAACTAGAATGATACTGTGGTGAGATACTTATAACTAGAATGATACTGTGGTGAGATACTTATAACTAGAATAATACTGTGGTGAGATACTTGTAACTAGAATGATACTGTGGTGAGATAATTGTAACTAGAATAATACTGTAGTGAGATACTTGTAACTAGAATAATACTGTGGTGACATACTTGTAACTGGAATAATACTGTGGTGAGATAGTTATAACTAGAATGATATTATTGCATGCAAACTTGTAGCTTGAAACATAATCAGTTGTATTCTGGGGTTGAAAATGGTATTTTATGTGCAACATGCTTCTATTTCACAGTATTTCTCCTATTTGCTCAGTGTTGTTGAGATGGTACTGAGAGTTGTGCTGTATGTTTCAGCTTGTTGATCTACTACTACTGGGCAGCATCTCAGGGCTACAGGAAGATGAGCAAGTTCCTCAAGTACCAGCTGAAAATAGTGAGAAATTGAACAAGAATTACTTATTATGTTAATGTGTTTGAAATGCAACTTTTAGTACTAACAAGAATGCCAAGTTTTGTAGTGATTACCCGGTAAGTAATTAAGGCTGAGTTATTGAGTGGAGAAAGTCCAACAAAAGTTAATGGCTGAAAGATTCCCTGCTGTGACGTAAAACAATAATTCACTCACTCCAACAAAAGTGACGACAATTACGTTAGTGATGTAACTCGGAGTGAGGTATTAGATGCACATGTATTGGATTGTTTCCTCTGAGCTAGCAATACACTACGGTGACGTATCTGTGATTGACATATCAGATGTACACATACATGGCTTGTTTCCTCTGAGCTAGCAATACACTACGTAACTGGGATTGACATATCAGATGTACACATACATGGCTTGTTTCCTCTGTGATTCCAGGAAGGCCAAGATCGGCAGTTTCTGCTGGCTCGTGTCAATGAAGTTATACAGACAGACACAATAGCAACTACAATCAGCGGATGATCATCATTTTATCCTGGCTCATGTCAACAAAGTGATCCGGATCAAAAGAAATGAAGTAGCAACTACAATCAAAATTATCATCATTTTAACCTGGCTTGTGCCACTCGGGTGATTGAAGTAGAAGAAATGTGGAGGTTCACCCACTTTCAAGTTTACCAATGTATTAATTTCTATGTCAGTTGGGAGAAATTAGCAGGTTTTATGCATTATAGACCACATTGGTGTTCTTCACCACACCATGGGGCTGCTCCTTTCTAGCTGTTCTGTCTGTACATTCCATCCGACGCATGCACAGTTACCAAGGATCAACACTGCACAGTGTAACTGCACATGCATCTGACAGAAAGTACAGACAGAACAGCTAGAAAGGAGCAGCCCACTCCCCCCAAACTACGCATCCCCCACCATTACAACCATCATCTACTGCTGAGGGAAGTGTGGCTACTGATTGGTATTCAACTCTAATCCATGGGTTCATGGATTATTTTTGATGATCCTATTTACAGCAATTGTGCCTTTTACTATTCCAATTTTGCTATTTCCAAAATGTTCATTTTCATGAATTATGTATCAAGATTTATTTTGTTAAAATGGCGTTTAGATTCCTATATTGATATGTTGAAATAGATACACGAGGCTTGAGGTTGATGCTGATTGGTGAATCTCTGTATTACTATTACATGCACCCAACCTCTTTAACTTACCTACATCCAACTATGTGATACATTCTATTTATATACTTGTGTGAATAGAAATATACAAACATGCATAAGTGCTGTTCAACCTTCTAGAATTGTTTGCTTCGAGTGATACTGAATCTAGACATAATAAAAACCTTTACCATAAATCAGCTTAAATAGTAACACATAGAATCTGCAACATGTTATGTCCAACATGTAGATTCTGTGTTTTACGAAGCTGATCTATGGTGAATATAGCTGATCCATGGCAAATGATGCAGATTTTTACATTTTCAGTCACTAATGATATATGTACAACTCTTCAGATTCTATGCAGAGTGTAGTTATATAAATATATAGTTATATAAAAATATAGTTACTAGTATATAGGACTAGCTGTTTTAGCGTTTCTGATGTTGGTTTTCATTGGTAGGCCCGTAGTATACGTTCACAGTATTATTATCAATTTCCAACGAAAATACAATGTATGCAATTGCTTAAGCAGAAGCTACCAAGACAGTAGTATTCCTGTTTTCTTGTCACCAGTGATCATGTCTCTTCTGTCAGTGCAATAATGAACTGATTTTCATATAACCCGGATGTATTTTTATCAATTGTTTCTTTTTATGCAAGCAAGTATATAACATTTCATGCAATATATTTATGTAATAAATGTGAATAATTAAGCTGACAATCATTCAGATAACATGGTAAGACTGTTTGTGCCTTCAACCATCACAACCATTGTACATATGTTTATTGTTTGCCTGGTTCACATTCAGACAAGTTGTGACATTTTTACATACCCTTGTTCTTCCTCAGATCTATGTATGTTTTCATATATTTTTATATATACATTATTTATAGAATATTTTGCTAAATTGGTCCAAAGGACCTACCGTACGTGATTATATCTACTTGACTGTCTTTAATTTTTTGGTCTGCCAAATGAAGCTTCTGAAAATATTACTTTGAACTACCAAAAAAAAGATTCTGTGTTGTATGATTGAGGAGGATTTCATAGCACTCTCAGAGACGACTTCATATTGAAATGAAGATTAAATGTCAAGAGAAATCACACATTGTTGCTTCTGTCTATCTATAAATATCTGTTAACATAGCATGAAGAACATATGAAATTTCTATTGCAGCCAACAGTCATCAACTTGAAAAGAAATCCATATTATCATGTATACGGTTCTTAAAATGTATATTTTATCTGTTGTTGTCCAACATGTTCATGGGGAAAACTGATGATGATAGGTATTCTGGTAAAATGTTCCATAATAATGTACAACCCTGTAACTATGTTTGAACTGTAATCCAAAATATTCAATTTACTAAATATAAGTAACACAGGGCGGGATGTAGCGCAGTGGTAGAACGTTGGACTTCGGAGCCAAAGGTTCCAGGTTCAAATCCTGTCCTGGGGCCCGGCATCAATGTTTGCGATATTAATAGAATGCACTGACTGTAGAGTGGCAATGCAGTTATCATCCTTGGTCTTGTCAGTACCAGCCAATGCTCGCAGGTTTACTGCAACATTCAGCGCTACGGATGTTGCTGGATTCCTCCTGCCCTAAACTGACAAGTCGTGATATTAGTGAAAGATTCTAGAAAGCGACTTTAAATCCCAATTTTTTTAAAAAGGTAATTTTAAAAAAAGTAAGTTTTTAAATTTTAAAGTTGTAGTTTATATTACTGGGTTACCATTGTCCATTTTAGCAATAAATAATCAGTTGTCTATTTTAGTAATTTATTAGGCCAAACGTCATTGCATAGCCCTGAGATTATATATTCCGTCAGTGACGTAAATAAATAAATAAATAGTGCTTTATTTTCCTGGCAATAGCATTAGCCCAATCAGTTTTGACTGTCAGTACATTAACAGTAACCATGGTAACTTATATCAATCCTTTCTTTTTCATGTCAGTATATGTATATTTTTTATTTTTTATTTTTTTATTTGAGCGCTCTGAACATGCTAAAATTGAGTAAAATATTATGTGCTAAATAGTACTGTCATTTCTAACTGCAGGTCCCAACCCTGTATACTACAAAAGGGGAACAATCGTCATCCACTCATTGAAAGGAAACCGAGCGAGATATACCCAGAATGCACCACTGTCTCACGAGGAGAGGGCACAGCTTCAGGTGAGATTGGCGAGAAAAAATATGTCCAAACAATCTCGAGAGATAGTACATGTATTAATTTTTAACTTGGGGTTTAGTAGTGATGTGCATCAATTTGACATTGACACTTTTTTTCTCAGACTCAGTGTTTAAGAGATTGATGTTGAAAAAAAAATAACCTCCTCAATGTTTTAGGAGTATATATATGCCCAAAACACATGCATAACGGAACAATTCAGCAGGGAGAAGGTTAAAAGCGAGGCTCAAACCCGTACCCTCCAGGTTATAAAGCAAACACACTACCAGTAAACCACCACACTCCATTGAGAGTCTAAACAGTTATGTCTTTCGTTTTAAAACCAAACATTTTAATAGGGGTGGAAAGAAATGGCAGGAGCCTCATTGTGAAACTGACTTCCAGGTACAGTCAATAAAATTACCTCCCTTTGCCATTCAAATCGGACGACATGAAGATTTATTTTTTTGGTCACCTCGATAAGCTATTTTTGTTGTTCACTACAGCCATAGAATAGTGGCAAATGTTTGAATACAGCCATGGTTCTATTCCGAATGAGTGCTAAATATTTTGTTTTTCAATACTAAAATAAATATTTACGCATATGCAACAAAATTACTGGACTTGGCTCCTAATAATGACAATTACTACGAGGATAAGCGGCGATCTCATCCGACTGCGCATTCATTAAGAACCAGTTTATAAATAAATAAAAACATCGTTAGGTCATGGCTTGTGTGGCTACAGTCTACTACAGGTGTAGTGATGTAGTTGCGAAGCGCAGAGCAACACAGTTGTGCTAGTCTACGAGCTGTACCCACCACTTACCAGGCTTATTGAGGTTTAGAGATTGTAAGTTTAGGGCAGGAGGAAACCTACAACAGCTGAATGTTGCTATAAACCTGCGAGCACCAGCTGGTACTGACAGACCAAGGATGATATCTGCATTGCCATGGTACAGAGAGTAATATCTTTGCGAAATTTTATCCTGGGCTGCTGGGACAGGATGTTAACAAGCATTCTACCACTGTGCTATCAACCGCCCAGGTTTCAGGTGTATTTATAATTTAGTCATATATTTTATTGTTTTAGGGTGATATTCCATCAGCTCCATGAATTTTATAGTGAAGCAGACATAAAAGGGCTGTTATCTTAGAATTATCAGAAAACACAGAACTGCACTTGAATAGTCAATACCCAATGCTAACCTCAAGTTATCAAATGTTCAAATTATTACATTTGTAATGTTTTAATCATCCACACATTTCCAACCAAACTGATGCCTCACTCATGGATAAGAGTGATAACACATTAGTTTGTCTCAGTCCTATAATAAAGCAAAAACAAATACTGTATATAAGGACATTTTCGAGGTGCGAATTTATCAAAGTTGGAGACAACAAAGAGGTTTAGAGGATTCTTGTTTTCGATGTTGTCTGGTTTCATTATTAACAACATTACAACTACAGTGTATCTAGATGTCATGTTGATAAAATATTTAGAGTGCATATCAGTGTGCGAAATAGAGCCCGTCCGCATGCCCACAATGGGCTATTTTCTGCAAGGACTGGTAAAGTTTTAGCCTTGCACACCTGCATGTCATATTGCTTCTTCTTTTTTTTAAGACGTACTGTACCAGTATATTGGAGTTGCCGAAAAGTTAAATTGCGCACGAGTTACTTCCCTTGAATACCTCTTTCTCTTGGAAGTCTAGCACTAGACTCTAGTCTTGTTTAGTAGGC
>JAUTBV010118277.1:5490-29301 GCA_032361325.1 Lepetodrilus fucensis
TTTCTGTCTGTATACATCCAGCCAATCTATGCCTGTTTCTGTCTGTATACATCCAGCCAATCTATGCCTGTTTCTGTCTGTATACATCCAGCCAATCTATGCCTGTTTCTGTGTGGACCATCATCGCAATGTAACTATCTGCAGAAGCTGCATATCGTGTTCAACAGATGCGCTGGTGTATTCCAGGACTAGATGGCAGTTCATCGTTGCAATCTCCATTCTGAAGACGCATCACATCGCGTCTGGTCAGGCAGCTAGCGCATGATATGCATATATGAGTCTCAGTGCGACTGCTAGCAGTGTTGTGGGAGGACTATGGGATCAGGGGCAGAACACGATTCAATTAGAGTATGCCCCGTCCCTGCTATTCCTTGGTGACTTTCTACACCGCTGTGCACGTCCGATACTTATGTGAGGAAACTTGTATGTGGCGAATCAATAAGTGGCTGGCGATGGAGACATTAGTTGTGTATGTGTGCGATATTTATTGTAACACGGGAAAACAGTATGGTTTTTCTTTTAAACAATATTTATTTGAAAACTTCCGGGATTCATGAAGAGACAAGTTAATGGCTATCTGAACATGTCTCCTGGTTTCACATACAATACCAGGACGACACACGATTTAGTATTTGTGCATGCGTTTATGTGAGTGGAGGGCAAGGGCTAACATATTGATGTTATTAAATTATCAATGGATGGTGTGAGTGTGTCATGCTCATACATTTAAGGAGAGAAATATGAAATAGGTACGGCATGAATTGTCGGTACTCAGAAGTGTCATTGATGTTCTTGGGTTGCACTGACCCTGATCATTGTAGGGAAACTGTGCATTAGCGAACATAGTGACGGTTCGGAAATGCACACAACATTAGTATAGTATATTCTTCTCCTGGTGTACCTGAACTACGGTATTAGTCGTACACGGTACATCACTCAATCAGTAGTAATCAAATTACAAGCAATCCTGGACAATTAGTTGCGTCGATATATCGGGTCAAATTACTTACGCTTCTTGGTATAGACGCCGATGATGAACGGATTCGATTTCAATCCCTCGATATATCGGTTGTCGTGGATTGTATGTAGGCCTATACATGTATGCCCACTAGTATGTAGGCCTATACATGTATGCCCACTAGTATGTAGGCCTATACATGTATGCCCACTAGTATGCATTGTTGACATGTTCTCCTTCAATTGTGCAGCAACTCCGATAAGTGAATGTATACTGAGTATAATAGACTATACCATGGACATTGGATATGACAGGGCAATCAACATACTATCTTTCTCCCCACCCCAACCCGCCCCACTTCCACCCACCCACTTCCCTATCACCACTCCCTCACATCATCACTTCACCCACAAACTCACCACACTGCCCATAAATATAAAATAAACAAACGCCTAATACCAATTGAATATTGCTCGCCAATCCCCAAATGTTTTAATCAGAAACACACAGCAATAGGAGCGTTTTATTTTCCTAAGTTGGCATAACTTGTACCCAATCCCTTTCTATTGTGAATACATTGTGTGTAATCTAAATAAGCAGTACGTTCACAATACCGGACATTGACACTATAGTTAGCATACGCCTATCAGTCCCATGGGTTCCTATAGGTTTCAGATATGAGCACGATGATTGAAGTAATGCGTTCCCCTCCTGACCCAATTAATCAATTTGTGTTGATGTTTGCATGACACACATCGGGGGTACCAAGATAACTATCTACATAACAATTCAGTATGTCTTGCTGTTCGATTACTATGCATGCCAACAGCGCATCATATAACTACCTGCTAGTTACCGAAACAACTCTGAATGAGCTGCCTTCAACATCTATTCAATACCATGACAAAAAGTGCTGAAGGGCATTCTTGACTATCGAATATACCTGTCGCTCAGCAGTCAGATTTCCGTGAACTAACACCAAGGAACTGAAAGTAGGAAGTGCTACAACTCGCTCTGGACTTCGTCGGGTTGCAGGAATTTAACGCATACCTGTCAATATACTGATCCCCTCTGCAAGAAGCATGCCTGAGTTGTGTAGACTCCAAGAGGATCTGTCCTTGCTCCACAGAATGAGATTACTCCTTGAGAATATTGATTTGTTTTGGCTCCATACACCCTCATCCAACGCTGTTAATAGTTGTGTACACCAGTTTGTAACAATTCATCACCATAATAATTAATCAAGCTCATTGAGACCAGTTGCACAACCTGAATGAGCAATGATAAATGGAATGTCCGCCTGGAGATCGATAAAACGATAACCGGCCTTTGATAATTGGTAGATAGTATTGCCTACTGTAGTATCAAAGTAGCCATTCCTCAAAATAAACAGGGACCATCTATATAGTACAAACTGAACCACATGATCTACGTCAACAGAATGTATAAAAAAAATATGTAATTCATAAATCAAGTTTAAATTGTTTGTGTTTGTATAATAAAGGGCTACCTTCGTTTTTCTCTCAACTCTACCCCTTCAGTTCGACCGTTCCAAATTGCTGACCTACATCAAAGAAGACGTCAAGCGGACGGGTCAACTACTGAAAGGGGTAATAAACGGTTTCTTTTGTAAAAATTGTACATCGATTACAATTTGACTATATTAGCATGTAATAGTTTCACAAATTATTCGTACTTATATCCGATGTATGATGATTCAAAGCAATGATGTATGATTTAAGTACTCATTCATCAAACGCTGTAGTCTGTGCGTGAATATACGTGGAGGACGGTTTTAATGTCTGTAAACGGTATATCTGGAGACGAATATGTGGAAGCTAACGATAAATCTATAAACTGTAAAGAGATATGTGTCTGAGTATTTTTATTGCATACATATATTGAAGAATAAGTCAGCTATATAGACGAATATATACGAACTGACGTGCTCAAGTAGTTGTTCCAATTATTACAAGTGTGATCCCATTAACTATAATTTCTGATTATAAGCTGATCATGTTGTTTTTAAAAAGCAATATACTGCAGCTGTTTTATGTGCTTTCGTTGTAGACGGACACAATTGAGAACAAGGATTTGAAGTGTTGCTTTTTTTATGTTCGGAAAAGGCATACCACATAATGCATCCTCTTTCGTATTCTTAACTTGCAGTACTCACGATAAAATAGCTTACACGACAATAATTATGGATACTAATTAAATAGCTAACATAATTAATCTCAAATTCAATTTCATCAAGAAACTATCCACCTTGATAACAGAGTTCTACAAAATACATCATGCTGTGTATATATATATCTGCATGTGACAGCGAAGCCTGGCCCGGAACTTTCTTGAGTATTGGTCACAAATCGACATATACAATTTGAGCTTGTCAGAGCATTAAATAATGTAAATTATGTAGCAAACATATAAAATATGATTTATAGCGGTACGATTACTGTGGCAGACCAGTGCACGTTACATTCACTGTCGCACACGAGTGTACATAGACCATCCACATAGTGTGCTATTATATTAGCAGTTACGTTGGCATCATTCCAATTGCTTTTACAGTCACATCTCATTTCTGTTGGGTTATTTAGAGGCTTTCGTAATGAGAGGTGCAAGAGAAATAGAAGGATGGGAATTGAGAGACTGATATTGAGAGACAGACAGACAGACAACTAGACGTACACAGAGATAGACAGATATACACATGATGTATACCCGCCAGATATATATCATATAGATGAGAGAGATAGAGGGGAGAGAGAGAGAGAGAAACAGAGAGGAATACACATGGGTATATGACAAATATAAGATAGCGTGAAAAGGGATAGAGTGCGAAGTGATAGAGCGAAGAGAAACAATGAGAGAGAGAGAGAGAGATATGTCATATTATATTGTTCTGCGCATGTGTACGGATTAACTAATCTACATCCGCACTCCATAGAGAGCAGAAATAAACTACTGTATCTATATATGCGTTCTACCTTGAAACTAACCATTGTTGCAGTACTTTTACAAGCTGACTACTAACACAATACTGTTGTATTAGTGCTAGACAATGGCTTGGTCATCAAACATTTAACAGTCCAAACAGTTTCAGCAAAAATCTATATTTTACACGAAATACATATTCTCTATTTACTAAATTATTCAAGAGTTCATTCATTGGAGGTAATAATACTACTACTAATAATACAATAATATAATAATAATAATAATAATAATTATAAAGATAATAAAGATAATAATAATGATGATGATGATGATGATAAGTACATTCATAACACGTTCGATCCAAGCATATTTTATTTTTGGTTGACGTTTGAAATTCTTGGAGCATTTCTGGGATACGAAAGCAATGCATTACACTTAGTATATGAGTGGTACTGTCCAACACAAGACTAAATATGTACTAACTAAGGAACTATAAGGAATGCAATGGCAAACACTGTGTGACGTGTTTAGCACGCTACCGTAACACCCTACTGGGCAATGCACGAGTGTTCTGCTGGTTTCGGAACAGATCCAATGCATCACTAGATATTTTAGCGTGAGAAGCCAGAGACGCATGCTGTAGCTATAACCTGCCCAGCATGCTGGAGAAACCAGTCTCGACACGTGCGGAGGTACTGTTTGCGTCCGGGTAGACATTCCTCCCATGTTTGTCCACGTCATGATACACGGATACTGCAACCAACATGGCAGAGCCCGCACTTCCATGTCCTGATCGCGATCAATGTAAGACACTCAATCATTCTGGGGAATTAGTCTATCCTACATGCTTAGCGTTCGTTATCTCATTAAACCCGCTGTGATTATTATTACCGACATTTAGATGGAATGGATAACCGGTAATAAATTGCATGTAGTAGGCCTACTCAAACATGGCGTACAATCAAGGGTGCTCAATTAGAAGGATCGCGAGCGCCAAGGGAAATAACTCTGAATGTGTTTCCTGTTTACAATATTCTATAAGTCTCGACTACTTCCGTAACATTAAATAAGATGTTTATTGGAGGCAGCTGTGTGTGTGTGTGTGTGTGTGTGTGTGTGTGTGTCTGAGAGAAAGAGAGAGAGAGCGAGAGAGAGAGAGAGAGCGAGAGAGAGAGAGAGAGAGAGAGAGGAAGAAAGAAAGCAATATATATGGATATATAGAACGGGAAGAAACAATATAGAAAGTCAAATAAATTAGTTTTGGTACACCTAAAGTACCTGCAGAGGAAGACACTCTGGAATCGTTTCCTAACTAAACCACCCGCATTGGTACACATGAAATGTATACACACTTTGTATAATATTGTAAATATTTGGTTTCCTATAATAATATTATATACAATAAATTATAATAAATACTGAACTTAGTGTAATACAATTATTATTAACAGAACTGTGCCCTACAGTTACGTTATTGACTGCAACTACCAGAACGTTTACAAATAATTTCTTTAATTTCGTAGAGTTTATGAACGCAAACATTGGCCTTTAACTAGGTTGCAGTCAACTGGGAGGTACACTCGGCATTCTCCAACACCTATACAACCATAATAGCAATGCCACTCAGAAATAAACGTCAAGTTAAAGACTGGAAGATATTTAATTTCAAAATTGCTGGCTGTCCGCTAATTGCTTAGGCAGGTGTTCCGTCTCGGTAAGTGTAGAGAAAATAGTTAACCCTTAACTCGACAGGTGAAACTTCAAATGTCTGCTTGGATGTAGCCATTAGCGAAAGTTAAATTGTCTGGACTTTTCGTACCGTGAAATACAATAGTACAAATAAAGTCACTTAAGGAATTTTAAGTATAATAATAATAGTAATAATAATAGTAATAATAATAGTATTAATAGTAATAATAATAGTAATAATTATAGTAATAATAATGCACCTAGCCCATCGTTTTAACAATGCTCGAGGCGCTACATTAGGAGTAGTAATATATATTAGAATTCGTAAGTATTGAAGATGCAAAACAAAACAGAAATGGAAACAAAAATAGTAGATATGGCGAAAGTTCCATTACGAAGACAACTATATTACCATGTCGTTTTCAGGCAGCACATACTAGCAGTGTTCTTACATATATGCACCATCGTTATGTTTGATTGAGAGAAAGAAATAACACAGCAAGTGGCCTGACGTTAAACAATAACTTACTCACATATCAACACAGGGTCTGGCTCTGGTAGAGAATATTGCGTCTGTAAAGTGCTGTGAGAGATGTATGGTTTGAAACACTCAGACAAGCAATAATTAGTTAAATTCAATTAAAAGATAATGTGTTAGTTAGTCAGTGGACGATCGTGACCTTAATAATGGATACCTTGGAGACCGATTCCTAGACGCTGTTACCAGAATCCGCCAATCTAGCTCGTCATGAACCCAGTACTAGACTATCCAACTCATTGAGCTTTGTAGATTACTAACAGTGAAGTCAGCCCCGTATATAATGGATATTATAAGTTAACCAATGCTTAGACCATCAATTTAGACAACTAATCATGATCTGTTCCAATGTGTCTATCTCATAATGGACCAGACCCGCAGCACCAACTCATCTTCAACAATAGTTAACGTTCTAGGATAAAAAAAAATACAAATCATATACTATAGGCCGCTACCATTGACATTACAACGTAGTAGTCTATGCCCTCCAGCTTGCACCATAGTTTATCCTTGCCTAGACCAATACTTATGTTATAGCATCCTGCATGTAATGTTTTTCGTGACAAGAAAGCAATTGCGACAAGTAGAAGAGGCAATTATTGTCTCCGTTTTGACGTTATTTTTACTGCCCAGCCATGTCTAGGCGACATTTCCAACACTGATCTGTTCATCGATAACGTGTCAACAGGAAGTCAGAGATCGTAAACCGCATCAGACAATGAAGCTTTGAGGGTGTTTCCGCCCGCAGTGACTAACGTAAGAGAATTGTGATGATATCACGTAATACACGTAATTGTGACCAGCTATTACATACGTTTTGTACATTTTGTTCGAGAGGCGGTGATGCTTTAGTGCTGGTCATCCCACGAAGCTATAACCGATGTGATTACCACAAATGAAATTGTCCAAAACAAAGATAATATCCGCGATAACGCGTAATATACTACTAGACCTTTGGCATATATAAACCTAGATTCGCCGTTGACTGACTTCTTCGCAGTCCACACCAGTTTCAATTTAAAATCTGACATTCTCCTAACACTAGAGTACTACAATCAATATCTAATTTGGAATAACAGGCAAACACCATACGAGAAGAATCTCCTTGTTCTCGCCTCCACGTACAGAAATATGCCACGCGTTTAACGACATAACTGTTTATCCATGAGTTATTATTTTGATCAGAAATTGCCAAATCTATAATGTTATTTTCAAATGTATATATACTATTCATGAAAGAGGTGGTGTACACGATTAATATCATACAGATAACATGGTGTACACAATTCATATCATTAACATAATAATATCAGTACACTGGATCCATATTCTCACGGTTTGAAACATGGTATGATCACGTACCGCGTGTCGGCCTGCATAGTATTATATATCGCTAATACATGAATCAAATTATGCTATGATATTTCACTTTGAAATTCCATAATGTAAGACGGATGACTTCAATATATTGCAGCACCAGCATTCGAAATGACTACCTCTAGCCTAATTAACATGAACTACTGTGCATTCACAAACTGTCTACGTTACTTCAAACAGTTATAATTAGAAACACTGGAGAGTAGGCCTAAACCTTTTCATAATAACTACACGACTTGAAAGATTCCATTATGACATCCTTGAAACATCCCCAACCATCAATAGTAGCCATCATGTAGGAAACGGCGTAAATCTACCGCAACTTAAACTCCAAGCTTAGTCCTTGGGTCCGCTCCTTTCTAGCTGTAAATTCTGTACTTTCTGTCCGACGCATGCGCAGTTATATTGTGCGGCGTTGATCCTTGGTAACTGCGTATGCGTCGGACAGAAAGAACAGACATTACAGCTAGAAAGGAGCAGGCCCCTTGTCTACACAATGTTTACTATTGAAGATACGGTTAACTTCCAGCTACGCCGTATCGTATAGGAAGAACCCAGGTAGTTCCGATGGCGTAAACCCAGAGTGAGTTCGATCATCTACTATTGTTACCCTAGTTCGATTAGACGGTGATCTAACTACCCATGGTTCAACTAACGTGACGTCATAAATCTACAATGGTTCAACCCACCGCTGCGCTTGGGTTAGTCTGGTTCCAAGATGGCGGCATGCAGTTCAATTGGACGTTCTAACTAAACATGCGCAGTTCAAATGTCGGTCTTTACCATAGTTAGTGATCGAACTCCCTCCCAGTCTCAATGGGGGTACTATTAAAGCTGGTGTGGTGGGCAACCTGCGCGGATAAGAAGTCGGCCCAGCAATTAGCAGGGCAGGTGCAAACAGATGAGAAGCAGTGATGATAACTCACACACCTCCAAGTGCACTTCAACGTCCCACCATGTTCCTACCCTATTTCCCTGGCGTAATTCCAGTCTGCCGTTTAATAGCTCAACGTATTCTGTTGAAATCTAGCTGTAAATATTTCGACATTGTCAGGTTTGGCTTCTATCAAGTTGTACGACTTTTTAACACAGTTTAACGAGTCTGGTCGTCATTAAAAATAGATGTTTTGAACGAATCGCTTGTACAAGTTTTATATTTAATTGATTTAAGATGGGAAGCATTCGCAGTAAACGGTTTTAATAGCGCAAACTCACTTCAACTAGTCGTTCTTTAACTTTACATCATAAAAACATATTCTCTGTGTTAAAAAGTTGCCAGCAATATTCTAAGAGTGCGAGGTTTCAGCTGCAGGAATTAACTACCTGGATCTGAGCTTACAAAGCTTGTTGAGTAAGGTGTCAGGCTCAAGCTCAAATGTTCTATTGAGATGAGCATGAGTTTGTACTAACAAAACCATTCGTAATTTGCAAAATATTCTATGTGTTAATTACATGTATGTTTGCTTACATTGTTTTAATATGCAATATATTCGAAGATTACTATGCAAGTAATGGTTCCAATAGCGTATTGAACAGGAATAAACTGCCTGTTGTTTGTTTTCCAATTGAAAATAGTGCATTTTGTGTGTGTGTGTGTGTGTGTGTGTGTGTGTGTGTGTGTGTGTGTATGTGTGTGTGTATGTGTGTGTGTTTGCAATATGCTTCCATTGTATATACTGATCCTATATAATTAGCTTTTACATCATGTTTCATCTCTTGTACAATATATGAAATATAGTTTATGATGCACATCATGAAGTATATTTCATCTTCTGTGCATCATGAAGTATAGTTGTGTATGTTGTGTATCATGAATTATATTTAATATATTGTACATCATGAACTATATTTCATATAGTGTACATCATGAACCATATTTTAATTTCTTGTACATCATGAACTATATATTCCATCTAGACTGTACACAAGTATGACCAGCTTTCTTTCCCGAACGTCGTCATCATTGAGCTCGTATCTACCTGAACAACATCTGTCCTCAGTTCCTTAGCTTCCCCCGGGACAATGTAGTACTATCCTGTAGTGGTCTTCGTACCAGACAAGTCCTGTAATTACCTTTAGTGTCTGACAGAAATTTTTTGAACACACCTTCCACCACCTACAGTATAGCCATCACACCATTGCTAACAAAGACTAGGTCAAACATAAAACCACCCTTTAAAACATAAATCGGGCCATACAACCCGATCACTTCCCGAGATTACAGTTTGAGTACGAGTTCATGCTCACGCTCAAATTTTATATGGGGATTTGCGAACAAAATCTTGAGTTGAGCACGAACTAGTATACACACAAGTTTCGTAATGTCATCTCCAGGGCTTCCTTAGACACATATTATAGTAGGCTTGGCAATAATTTGATTGTTTCCGGTTGCACTGATCATTATACTATCTATTTGGATATATTTTACCCTAGAAACAATCAAACAAAATAATATGTTTGATAAGTCAATGACTTGTACTACTCCGGCACAAATCGTAGCATATACAGTATTTGTTTGAATTGCAGTTTAGAGTCGCACTTGATATGATTTCGCTCAAAACAATGGCAATGCTTGTCAGCAAACCTCCAAGCATAAATGACACTGACGAACAAAGATGATAACCAATGCTGTACTGCCAGCTTACAGACAGAGAATCATATCCTAATAACACAGTAATTAGAAAGGTGTATCAGTACGAGCCGGTGTTCGCAGGTTCACTGCAACATTCAGCTCTACGGATGTTGCGGGCGTCCTCCTACCATAAACCTAAAAACCGTGATATGAGTGAACTAATCTTGAAAACAATTTTAAACCCCAATTTTAAAAAGAAACAATGCAAATGTATCCACAGAATCATTGGAAAAAGGGCAGTAAATATGTTAAATAATAATCATGGTATTTGTATAACACAAAAGTATGTGGAAAACTTGCACTATAGACTCGGTGAAAGTTAAATATCTTGTGTCACAGCTCTCGTGGGTGTAGCCATCAATAAACGCTGGTGCAATCACGTCGTTTTACCACACAACGGCTACAACCGTCTGAACCAGTGGCGTGGAATGACATTCAATCTTGTCCAATAGATAGGTTCCAAGGAATATGGCTTAATACGTTTACAGGATGATCGCAAGATGTCCGCTTGATGTGGTAAGCTAGTACTGCCCGATACATCCCCATTGATGAGGATATACCGGTGTAACAGGAAATTTACACCCCCTGAAAAGCATTTCCCTTGTGGGATATTTGTACATGAACATTGTAATCAATGTTGGATTTGGACAATGCTTCTGAAGCAGTTGATTCCTCTTTGTTGGGAATACTTAATCGTGAAGAGCATTCAGTGCAGACTTTACAGATATGTTTTTCAGCTCTGAAGAATACGCGTGTTACGTCCTTGTCCTTTTAAAGGATCAACTGATGATCAGTGGAAACAATTACCAAACTTAGTTATCGCATCTGTAATGTAATACACGTGTTTTATTTTGAATTCCATTGCGATAGATCAACGTCTTGTCACAAGTAGACATATTTGCGGCACGTCACCTTTAGACCGGTTTTGCAGTACAAGTCGCTGACGTCTCTAACGATCAGAAAATGCGTAAACTGACCTTTTCATTTCTTGTCTCGTTAAATATAGCCACAACCCATAGACAAACCAGCTATAGTTCCACGTCAGCCCTCACAATGTATTGCTCTTTTCTTCATGTTTTTTTATTTGGTAAAGAACATAATAGCGCCTGGTTTCGTAGAATCGAAAGAAACCAATATTGTCTTGACAGTAGCAGTATTTGACGTAAAGTGATCCGGCCATAACGATGGGTTTAAATCGAATGAGCCTCTCTGTGTTATTGGCGTTGCAAGGGCATACTCTGAACACGCTATCTAAGACAGTCAGAGCTGGCGTTATAGACAGAATGGATAATAACTCGAGAGAGTCGGCGAGCATTGCCGTTCCAATCTATTGATGAAGCGCACCATGGTCAGCCAGTTATGCTTATCCTGCTTATCGTGGCTCGTCCCTATGTCTTCTATCCGAACTACATGTCCGACGGTACTACATGTCGGACGGTACCGGTATACGGTCTCCGGGCAATGGTGTACACGGAGCCAGACAACTGGCATGGAACCAAGGCAATGGTGCAGTCTGAAAGCGACACACAGCACGTTGAGTGTGGTAGAAGTTGCTGCCTCAAACGCGCAGGATCTTCCATGGAAGATTAGGTGTATAGAGCCATATGTCGGACGTAATCCTCGGTCCGGCTACATTTCACGTCTACCGTGTGTGCTCCTAATTGATAGACGTGATCAAAGATTCCTGGAGTCTGGTCGTAGTTTTAAGATAACTGTTCTACTCCAATCAAAGCAACCATATCTCGATTGCGTGGCAAAGAATCGATGTCGATATAATGTACCGACTCATTGTCCGTTTATGTAGAAAGCGAATAAGGATATATTTAGAAGACGGTTATATATTGTTCAAAGACAATTTATAGACCATTACTTTTTCTTGAGATCTGTTAGAATGAAAGCAATTATCGAAGGTCAAGCTTGTAGTATTAACTTAATCGAATTACACACTTAATTGTTTCCTAAACCAGGAACGTAATTATTCTTCATGTTATAATTATAGCTATGAATATACCAAAGTATTTCTGAAAGTCGCTATAGGATAACACTCTCTACAATAACATACTCTTTACGATACCTATTAACACAATGGTGAATGCCGCGGATGAATATTTCGCATTTCTTGCAATCGTTGCATTGATTAATAAAAAATACTCTCTAGTCTCTACGATAAGTATTCACATAATCTAGTTTATGTGAATAGCATCAGTGACAACGTGATGCCAAATTAAAGGTCAATGATGATAAGTTAGCCTGTATTAAAATGACATACTAATGTTAAATATAACAGTACACACATTGTATTATTAATAATCCACGGCATCGATGGTCAATTTATGTGTCCACCAAATTTACATATCGCCTTTCAAATGCTTATGACCTGTTCAAAAACAAAAGCGTATTACAAAGCAAATCTTAGATAGTGCGTATGTTTTACTGTATATTACAGTAAAACATATATATGTACATGTATGAATTTAACATCATAAAATAGACATCATACGTTGAAATTGTCACACACGCGAACCGGATAACCCACCTTAATTATCCATGTACTTGTTTTACTAAGAACAAAAACGGTTACGTTTCCGTGAATAAACATTAAGAAATTAATTTAGAAATAACATGCTGAATGATCATGAACACTGACATCTCATCGACTGGACAAGAAGAACCAGACCTCGATCAATATATTACAGGACCACGCTATAAAGCAGTCATTAGAGTTGTTGTATTGACCCATCAAAACCTTTTCACAGCTGCCATATTTCCGAGGCATGTCCATACAGTGCATTGCAACACCAGGGTCTTCCTGTACGAAGCTGCGAGGTAACGTCAGTAACGGCAATGGCGGTTCATGGTTAACGTTGGAGGTACGGATACCCTAGAGTTACGCCCCTTTGTACAGGAGATCCTTGTTCCTGTACTCATTGTATTCACTGTGTGGTGCTGATGAGATGAAAATAGAATCCAACTGTAGTAATTGATGCCAAATAAAGCAGCGTAGTTCTTAAATAGACCAACAGCGGAGATCCTAGTTCCTTGGTTCCCGGTGCTGCCATTTTGACGAAGCAATAGGTCTGCATGTTGCGCCAGTCTTCTACCATAATCTGATCTGTCTTAAATTTTAGTCCATGCCAACCATCACGAACAGGAGGGGAAATTAAAGAATTCCTTGCACATACGTCAAACTGAACGGTTTTTTAATCTAATTTTCATCATGGTAATGAGACTTCGACGTCGGCTATAATAAAATCGACTCCGAATTTTGCATGAATTGAAATTTGAGAACTATGGTCAGCATGGCCTTAGGATTTCCAGGACATTAACTTTACATGTTTTGTGGTTTGCTCTGGCCACGCATGTCAGCCAGTGTGACGAACCCGGGGCTTAGTGCAGGCGAATGTACGACTTTTTAAAGAGGCTCTTAGTTCCTCTAGAGATTTGAATTCAAGGTGTGGAAATGATACAGCAAAGAAAAAACACGACGTTTCAAGCAAAATGTCTATGCATTAATGAGTGTTAACTGGGAGAGGCTTGGGGCGAAGCTCTGGTTGGTATTGGATTCTCGTCTCAATAGGCAATTATGGCTGGAGTAAATTTGAATTAAATTGATATTTAATAACATTATTAGAGCAGGTTTTACGTTTAGTCCCCTAAAAAGAACGTTCGTTATTGTTAGAAAGTTCTATATGTCTAAACGTGGCTAGAAAATATTCTACTCGTCAGAGAAGTGGAACGTACCTATGGCATTTCATATTGCACCTCGGGACGTTGATCACAGACGCCAACAAAAGTGGGCATTTTCCATGAATTTTAAATAAGAAGCCTTATTGCGGTCACTTTTGAAGATGCTCCGGGAGTTATGTTAGTATCCGTCGGTGAGAAAATATGATGTGGGTGTTGTCTTGTAGGGGGAACTTACAAATTAAATGTCACTCTAAACACGTTGCAATGATTATGCTATTGTATGTGTATTAAATATGTATAACTTCATTAAAGTTTAAATTGTGTGGTGCTAAAACCATCACTTTAAAAAAAAATATATATTTCTTAGATAAAGGATAAATTGTTTAGAGTGGATTAGTAGTGAATGAGCGAGTGAGTGAGTGAGTGGGTTATTGTTTTACGTGACAGCGGGAATCTTTCACCCATACGTGACAATGAATGAATAAATTAAGTATGCAATATGAGTTAAAATGAAAGGCAGCATACAAAAAAACATGCAATAACACTAAGCACTAAAATTCATGCATATCATCGCAATGCATAATCTTAACTAAAGATTCAAATTATTATTGAATCTAACGTGATCTTAGTCATATGTTTGAAGTTGAACCGCAATAATCTGATTTCAAGAAATATACATCCATATTGATGAGTAAAACGAATGAAGATTTATGCAAAAAGTATATAAAACATCTTGACACAATTGTCCCCAAGATTAAATTTAGGTTAGCCCACGTCTCGTGATTGATGTGCTAGTGCTTCCGGTTGTACGATATCTCGTATTGTCTCGCGAGGATTAAACACTCCTATTTGAGAATGTTACTGTTTGCAACAAAAAATAAACCTCATTACTCGGATTCCATAAAAAAGGAAAGAACAGTAAAGGTTTGTGGTGTTTTTGTCACGTGTTGTAAAACGTTACGAGACGTGATCAAGTACGCCTGGGAATTAGAAAACATTACAACAAACAAATAATATTTCTATTATTGCGTCTTGAGCAGCTCATGAAACGCCAGGAGACAAATATAAAGTCAATATACAATGTTTTGGTTGTCAAATCGCCTTGAATCAGCTGGGATATTTTAGAGGGCATTGTGTGGTCATGGAATTCACAGTAATGTATTTCCACTGTATAATACATAACACATCTCAGCGGTTTATATAGCGTATACAAATCAAAGTGCATGTGCTTAGTGCATTTATGTTGACTATATGTCAAGAAGACTTCTGCAACATGACATATATGGTACATGTGTCAAATACATGTATATGTGTCAAAATATGTTTAATGTAATGCAAAATATATCTATGTAGAAACAATTATAAACTGTATCTATCTGCGTGGTACGTGAATAAACAATTCATTCATTCATTCACTAATGCTAAATAATGAGCATATGTATGTGCAGTATATAATATAAATGTATAGATTTACTAAACTATTCAAAATCTAGATGAAATCCAGGGGGGCCCGTTGCACAGAACAGGTGTAGCTACAATTGTAAATCACATTTTCGGGACCCGATACAAATGTAAGTCTGGTTGCATGAACCACTTTTATCGCTACAATAGTTTTAGTTAACGATATTATTCTCAAGTATTGTTGCTATAAAATAGTTCAACATGCAATGGACTTTTGGCCTGTTCCAAATGTTTTACTTAAAATCGATTGTAGCTACACCTGTTCTGTGCAACTGGCCCCATGTTAGTAAACAAAAGGTCATGTCAGTGAACCCATCTTAATTAAGTAATTAATCGTAATTAAGTAAACACACATTGACATGCGTCTTGTCTCTTATAAATAGGTTGTAAATTATTTGAGATCACACTAACACTATTTGATGGGAATCTTTCTTCTATTTGTCTGTTTGTTTTAAAAACAAGAGATAGTTAGTGATCCCATGGAATAGATCAGAATCTCACCGCAGTGAAACAACTGAGTAACGCAATAGCAGGACACTATATTTTCCAATTCAGACATGTGTTGGTTGTTAGCGTTGGTAAATACATAATCCTCACCGGAATACAGATCTGATCTGTTCATCGCGTGTTGAGTCTTTGTGAATCTCACCAGCAGAAAAGAGAGGGATCCAGTGCATCTCCTTGCACAACCCATAGCATTCACTCGGGATTTACGACACCGATGTCGCAGTACGTGCACAGTTGCGTCCAGCTGTCTTTCGGCAAAATTAAGACGGTGTTCATTACTAGGCATTTATTTCTGGTAGGATTTGTCAGTCTTTAATGCCAGAGGGAGCAGATCTGTCGCTGGACATCTCTCGTGGAACGTGTTCCGCATGTGTCAGGATCTACACGAGTGTTATGAGAAGACCTCAAGTGGTGAGGACGTTGTTTGCTGTTGAGACAATAAGGGTGCAATAACGTTGCTGGTTTGTGATGATCTTGACTGGTCATTGGGTAATGCGTGTCTTTAGAGTAGTCTTCATAGTATGCAGTGTGCGCATTATACATACTTAAGAATGTTATTATAATCACTTGTTTAACGTTCACATCCCAAAACAGCCCACATAAATTGAAAAACTTACCTATGAGTTCATACTTCTAGTTCTCTTGCTAAGTGTTGTCTACATCATGACATCAGTTGATGCATTATTTTTATAACTAGATATAGGGTCATAAGGTCGCTCTCGGCCGGTTAACCATAAGTAGCTAATTCGAGCTGCACTATTTTAAACCTCTCCATGCTGAAGGCAACCAGAGATTCCCGAAAAAGAAGTGGCTGTGCCTAATCCAGCAGGAAGAGGGTTAAAACCGCATTGATACTATTTCTGAGGGAAAGGAGCCATTGACAATATATGTAATTATACTGGAAAGAAAGTGTTAATAGTAATGACCACTACACGAAATAGTGTAGTGATGTGTGCTTAATAATTTCACATTTTCACAGACTCATAGACTTCTCATGGCTAATTTGAAAGTTCGTTCTTTTGTCCGTTCACATGAAAATCTTTACCCATGTGGATGATAAACCCTCATTAAAGTACGCGGATGTCAGTGTGTCGTCATATGACATTTTCAATCCTTAAAATTAATGTTATAGACGGTTTTTCAACATTATCATGTTATTGACATTTACATGCAGCAAATTATAGACCCCAGGAGAAGCGTTATCCAACATGTTTACATCACACATTGAGTTTCTGAATTATACACGAGTTGATCATTAAGGGAAATTACATGTAAATCAGTTGGGTTTTTTTATCAGTCTAAAATGTCCACTGACATAAGGTATGCATATATTTATCTAGCTATGTATAGAAGAAGAAGACGAAGAATAATAATATCATTATAATAATACTAATTATCATCATCATCACCATCATAATCATCATAATCATAGTCATCATTATCACTAATCACAAAACAAATATGCTAATATCAATCTACAAAGACATGAATACGTTAATAGTTAATACTACACATATAGACATCGACATTATTATCATCTTTAAAACACATATAAATACGGTGCTTAACTAAATCATCACCTCGAGCCTGATGACGATGTACAGTATTGGGGTATCTATGTTCTATCAGGCCTTGGCCACTTCCTCGTAAAGCTAGCGTGCATACTGACACTTATCTCTTGTTCCTAAAACACAAGGTCCTGTTGCTACATCTAAATGGCGTGGATTGCTATGGGCAGATAACGAGACAGTTAATGGTTACTATGACAAGGCCGGCATCTTACTCACGGTAACTGGTATGCTTACTATATACAATGATCTTGGATGGACTCTCATCCTGTGTCTGAAACTGTTGTAAAGTATCAGAGGACGTTCGGGAGTGTCAGAGGATGTTTGATTACTGCCACCACCATTCGTTAATCGTATGTTTCCCTATCCAGAATTGATAAATTCATAACTAATAATACTTTGAAAAGGAATATCTTCATAATTGTATTCACTAAATCTATTCCATTATTATGATTTTATAATTATTATTTTTACTTTTAGTAGTAGTAATAGTAGTAGTAGTAGTAGTATAGTAGTAGTATAGTAGTAGTAGTAGTGGTAGTAATAGTAGTAGTAGTAGTAGTAGGAGGAGTAGTAGTAGTAATAGTAGTAGTAGTAGTAATAGTAGTATAGTAGTAGTAGTAGTAGTAGAAGTAGTAGTAATAGTATAGTAGTAGTAGTAGTAGTAGTAGTAGTAGTAATAGTAGTAGTAGGAGTAGTAATAGTAGTAGTAGTGGTAGTAGTATTGTCGAACATCATTATTATTATTATTATTATTATTAATTAATTATCAGAGAGTATAGACAATGTGAAGCAATATTTACCAATGACTTTTGTCTGATCCTATTTAATTTGTGTCAATAAAATATGTTGAAATTGAACTGAAGTCTCAAATCAAGATCATAACTAATTTGAAATAACCGTAAATGCTGTATCCCTCTTGTACCGTGTCCTGTCCCCATACACTTAGTCTTCCTGATGTATTCATCCCTCCATACACTTCTACTTCCTGATGTATTCATACCTCCATACACTTCTACTTCCTGATGTATTCATCCCTCCATACACTTCTACCTATAATACAAGAACACCTGATGCTGCGCTGACAGCAATACCAATGGTTCCTGATACTAGACACATCTGACTAACTAGCACCAGCCAGTGCGCCATCGCTTTGCCCGGAACAAGCATCACTGCATGTGTAGATCATTACCTGTACAGCACTGGTTCGGATTGGATGAATAAATATTTGGATGATCGTGTATCTTCATTTGACCAACGTGTTCCTGGTTCATGAAGCGATAGAACTTTACTACGCGTATAGATGTGTATTGGTAGATTTAGATGTTGATTTAGAGGAGTTTTCATAAATTTGACATCTGGAAAATAGTATGCAGTAGTTGTTCTTAGCTTGTGGAAATTATATCTTACTGTGTAATTACTATTAATGCAAAAGTAAAGATGTACATTTGATTTAGGTGAATGGCATATTCTGTTCCGCGAATATTTGGTGTTCTTCATTGATGATACTATTTGGCCTTTAGATCAAAAGGTTCCCAGACGAATGTCTAACATAATTCAAGCAATTTTACGTATGTTATATCTTACATTTTAAGATAATTAAATATGTATACCAGTTACAAAACTTATTAACAAAATAGGCTTACGGTATTCTTAAAGAATGTCCATTGTTCATACGATGACTATACGATGACTTCAAAGGTTTATATCTGTCCCAGAGATTACAAAACTTTCTTGAGTACGATTTCATGCTTCTCAAAGTTTTGTTCACACATCCACATACAAATTTTGAGCCTGAGCATGAAATCGTACTTAAAACGTTTCATTATCTCTGGCCCCGAATATCCATCACGACCTTGAAAGTCCATGACGCATGCGCATTTTTCCGTATGGGACACGTGACCTTTGGACGAATACCTGTTGAGCAACGTCATAACGCAAGAAGTACCACCGGCTGCGGATGCACACATCAAAGCCTAGAATAACACAATATATCAACAGCGAGGGTATGTAATGTGCTCTACTGGTGGTATCCGAGTCACCTTGACCTTCGGGGTCAACGAGACGTCTGAAAGTTGTGTGCTAATAACCCCGTGCATTAAATGTAGTAGTCTGGGAGTCGTGGTACTTGCTAGTGATCATGATGTTCGTGTTCATGAATAAAATTTGATAAAAAGGTGTGTTGTGCATCGTAATGCATGTGTACGGAGTCAGGACATGCGGCGACGTTTTGTAAACGGAAGCCTCGACACTAAGCACCGCCATTGCTCACCAGACATAATGTGTTTCACAGAAACGAAATCCGACAAGGATGCCGATTTAAATAGCGGAATAAATATCAACACATGTCGTTTTTGCAGGTAGGGAATTGACATACCGGTTCTATGCTGAAAGTGAAAAAAAAAGACATAGTTCATAGAGTGCTGTAATACAGTTACGCTGGGTTTCTATGGCGAGTTATGCAGTATCTATTTCTAAGTCACCGGTGTGTGTCTACTGAAGGGGATCAATACTGAACTTTAGTCAGAAACGAGCACAGTTGAGCCCCTTGAAGATTCTATTTGCCAGGTTTTGATAAAATGGATTTACTTTCTCTAAACAAGTGTAGCTGATTGCTCCGGTACTTCAAATCGTGAATTGGGCAAATTAGTTTGGGAAAATGTGCGACTGTGTCGATTATTTAGATACGCATTATTTAAGACTGACACTCGCCGAGCGCCCAAAAGAGTGATTACGACGAGACGTTTTTGTATTGCGCTCAAACTATTCATTTTCAGCAGATTTCCTATGTTGAGGAGTCAACAATATCGCCGATCTCCCGAGCGTTACCATTAATACAAATGCCATAGTATCTACTCAAGTGGCTGTTGTAGAAATTTCTGATGGTGGACTTTTAGAGTACTTTCAATTTACCTTTGCTGCCGATGTCTGGCTGTTTCAGACACCACCGTATAACATCCAGATATCATTGGAACTCAATCTTTGAGTCATGCCAGTTACCATTTTGCACCGACAATGCATTTAGGTGGTACAGCAATCAATACCATTCCATATAGATAATGCATTGAGGGGGTTCTCAATAATTAGAATGTGTTGCACGTGTGTGTTTCAGTCTATGGTAAATAGAATGTGAAATATCATCAAATGGTAGCTTGGTATAAAAAAGGAAGTATTTCACAGCTATCATTTTAAGTTAAAAATGGCAGAATACGAAAGAAAGATAATACCAATATATTCAAAGCCTGTTCCGCATTAATTTAAACGCAGCTACTTAAACTATGTTCGCGTCGTGGCCTTCGCACAGAGCAATATAATTTAGGGAACCAGCGTCGAATCCTAAGGGAATCATTCTACAGTCTCATTTCCGGAAACAAGACGGATAGATTTGTAATTGGAATCAACATTGAACATTTTCATTAACACTAATTTTATTTTATTTTATCTTTATCTTCGGGAAAGAAATGGTTTATTGCTATAGAGACTCATACCAGAGTATATCATTTAGAGTATAACTATTGCGCGTATCTACGCTACTTCACGGTAACAACACTGTCATCTTGTAATAGTTCTGACAGCGTGGTTGTGCAGCACAAGAAGGACATACTGCGTCTATATTGATATCACGGTGTTAAAACTGTACCATTTCGGAAGTAAAGTCAGCAGACAGTATCGACTGTTAATACGTGAGCGTCATAACTATACGGTCATAGATGTTAACCAAGCACCATATATAGTGCCTTGCAGTATATGTTATCACGGTAATATCACCTGTATATACACGAAATGTGGGATGGGAAACAGTGAAACAGCCTAGCTTTGTATAGTAGGCTTCTATTCAGTTACGTTAATAACCTGATATTTGGTAATGGTTATGGTAATATTGGGTTAATGCAGGTAATTGCGGTAATTACTTGTTCAAATAAGGATTGGAAATTCATAGTATAATACTCCACATAGATATTGTTGCAGAGGTATTTCTTCCGATGTTGTTTCATTGGCTTAATATATCAAGATGCCATAGTTCCGAGGTCACGAGGTTACTTTTCGGACACCAATTCATCTTCAAGCTCAAATTTTGTTTCGTGAATTGTGTGAACAAAACTTTCAGTTGAACATGAAAACGTACGTTTAAAAGTTCCTTAAAGGCATACTATCACAATTGATATACCTGTATAATGGATAAACGAATTTCGATCTGAGACTAATTACGCTTGATGTATCCACCCAAAAATGTGTATTTACTAATGTACTTAGTCACAAGTACTCACTAGTTATCAACATATTACTATTTATATGAATAAAGGGAAGGTTCCGCTGTTTATCTTGTCTTTGATGCATCAACTGATTGAAAGCAAACGTTGCCGTTGCATTTTATATGTTTAAGTCGTACCACTGAGTTATGTCCCCTTGTATTGGTATAATGAAGCAAATAATACTACAACCATATTCAGGTTGTCTATCGAGAGGAAGTATGTCTATACTAAACAGCGGTGGAAAGGTTTTGGGAAGTACAAACCTGATTGTATGTATGTGAATGTATTTTGAAGTTGTAGCTTAGAACTAGTCCAAAACAACCATAAATATATGTGCTATTATGCCTATAATCTCGTGCCCTGGAACCGAGGTTACGAACAGTTTTCGGGTACGATTTCATTCTCTCAACTCAGTTTGGTGCACAGACAGACGATTGAGCATGCAATCGTACTAAACAATCTTCGTTCATATATCTTGTCATACTAGTTAATAACCCTATCGATATTATTCGGTTACCATCTGCCCCACGAGGGATAACGTACGTACGCTATACTGAAGGGAGGTAAATGTATGTGCTATGTAGGTATTAATATTATGAGCCAACACTTGTTTAATGGTCGAGAAAATATCATCGGTTTCAACTTGTTTTCGACTATCAAGTAGCATTTCCTGTAATGTATTTGATATTAACATTACCCCGCCATCACTGTTAACATTCTTCAAAATCATCATCTGAACACTAAAGAGGAAGTCGTTTTGAGAACAGGCGTCGTAGTAAGAAAATAAAGCCTCGGTTTGTGTGGTCCCAACATAATGCTAATGTCAAACGCATTAGCATTTCGCCACTAGTAAACTATGCATAACAAGAACTGCCCCTACTAAGTACCAGATAATTATCGTCTAGATAACACACACGGCTTGCCAGATCTGTTCGCAAACGCTACGGAGCTACCGAATATCTTCTCGTTATTTCGAAGGCTACCATGCTACATTACGACATACGTTGCCAGTTACACGGTACAAGATATGCTAATATAAGCTGGATTTAGCATTGATTAAGTGTTGACATTTGACATTTGTCCTGTGCGAGTTTGCAATAAGGACGAACGTTGAAAGTGTATACGAACTTCGGAAATGTAACGGAAATATGTTTAGTGCAAGAAATATATTTCGCAAGGACGACAACGATGACAGATGGCATTCATTTAATTCTCCATATTTTTTTGTAGATTCAATTTCGCTGTTTTACATTTACAACAATTTAAATAAAGAGGTTCACACGATTTGTTGGACAAGAATATTTCAAATATAATGGTTCCTCTTGTTCAGATAATCAGGAATCAAGGTTTCAAAAAGAACGTCAATTTCTATTTCTACATCATGTATGTATATTTAGAATGCAGCTCACCAAATATTATGGACATTTCAAGCATATTCGTTTTAATTCTCCATATTTTAACATTTACAACAATTTAAATATAGATATTCACATGAATTGTTGGACAACATATTTCAGAGATAATGGTTACTCTTCAGATACAGCGAGAATCAGGCATTAAGGTTTCAAAAATAACGTCAATTTCTATTTCAACAACATGTATGTATATTTAGAATGCAGCTCACCAAATAGTGCGAGCATTTAAAACATATTACAAGTGCAAGCAGCACTGTAAACTTCAAATTGTTATGACAGGCATTGTTTGGGTTTCATAAAATATTGTGCATCCCACTCCAGCGGTTGTTTGTACTCTCCTCATACCATGTCTATCATGGACATGGAGCTCAGTGTAAGCCAATATACAGCACCACTCGAGGGGTTTCCTGTGTGTTAAAGTAGATCGACTTATCCTAACATAAGACAAAGTATGATGCATTTGCGTTTACAACAAACTGACATGAATTGGACATTCAGCTCACTTCTAACAAATAGAGGCTGGCAGCTAGCGGATTGCACATGATGACTTGATCAAGTTCTCATCAGTGACCACCATAGACGACACGATGGTCAGGTGGTGCATGTCCTACTGCAATACTGACCACTGAGATGGTCACTTAATGCATGGAGGGGAGGGATGTAGCGCAGTGGTAGAGTTTTGGACTTCGGAGCCAAAGGTTCCAGGTTCAATGTTCGCGAAAGTTACCTTTCTGACGCGATATTGATAGGATGCACTGACTGTAGAGTGGCAATGCAGTTATC
>JAUTBV010118278.1:0-13378 GCA_032361325.1 Lepetodrilus fucensis
ATATCTCACTCTCTAACCCTATAGCAGTAAAACTGCTGATAGCGACACCCCCCTTGAACACGGTGACCGGTTCACGGGTATACAGGGCATTGTGTTCAATGTATATATACTGGTCATGGTTGGAAGGTCTCTTAAAATCGCAAGTTCTCGCAGAATTTCTGCAACTCCCTAATCACGGAGGATCAACAGGGGGCAGACCCGTGAACGCCTGGAACATTTTTATTTTAGTATTTAATCCTAATCCTAACACAATAGCCCATAAACCCTTAAATCCCTACATAGTAATTTTAACTCCAAAGTAGAATGTACATGCAAGAATGGAAATGTTGTGTGGTATAAAAGAAAAATAGTTATATATATATGCAATTTGCTTCCATATATCCAGGAATTCTTATCAACTCTAACAAGGATGTCATTTTCTACGATACGAAACTCTAAAAAATAAGAAATATCTATGTTAGCAAGCAAATAATACAGGATTACATATGTTACCTATAACTTAATTATTTATAGACTAAGAAGACAGTACCAAATTCGCTATTGATACTTCTTCCCATTGATAATAACCAATGTGTCAGCAGTAATCAATATAATTATAACTCTTCACGTCTCAATATAAATGTACTGCCACATACACACAATTAATTAAACGTGTATTCGGAACCATTGTTCACTCAATTGATGAATGCTCAGAAACATATGACAATTGGCTACCTGTAATTATAATTAATTGCTACCTTATTGTTCAAACTCAAACTACTTATTTAATTAGTATCACGTTTCAAGTAGTTATCTGTTTCACTAATCATGCTAATAGTCACCACATAATGATCATATACTAAATTTGGCGTATTACAAATGGACTTCTCCTTCTTCTGCTCCTCCTCCTCCTTCTTCTTCTTCTTCTCCTCCTCCTCTGTCTTTTTCCTCTTCTTATTCTTCTTCTTATTATTATTATTATAACCTAACACAACGACGCATTAATTTTCGATGTTAACCCCATCTACATTGCAGATTCTTGAGCGTGTGTAAGATCTTTCATACACAGATTAAATAGTAGGGGTGATAGAACATATCCTTGCTCGAGGCTGCATTGGACATCAAGGTATCCTTTCATAAAACTATCTTATCCGCTAAGAGACAATGGCACTCTCTTTGCAGTGTATTAAATTAGCTATCGGCAAAGAGAGTGTTATTTCGTGAAAGGATACCCAGACTATATCTGATGTATCAGACATATACAGCTGTATCCACGTGTTACGACTGTCGGTCAACACGTGTTGGTCAAGCATACACAAAGCTAGTTCATGCGCTTTCCAATACTAATATCAATATATCTCGACCATACTGGAATGGTATAATAGTATAGTAACACAAGGTTTCACATCACATTATATTACAGGCAGTGTTTAATAACAGAAAATAAGTCAATACGAATTGCTTTTCATGAAGAAATATGGTATGTCAGATAAGTCGTTTATAGTGCATAATGTAATATGTTGTCATGCTAACATGTACCCCAAGATGATGTTCTATAATGATACTGTTCTCTATCATTCATTTATACACTATAACTTATCAGTTACGGAGACCTTTATTACATAATATAGTGGGTTTCTCTCTCTCTCTCTCTCTCTCGCTCTCTCTATCTCTTTCTCTCTCGCTCTCTCTCTATCTCTCTGTGTCTGTGTGAGTCTGTCTATGTGTGTGTGTGTGTCTGTCTCTCTCTCACTGTGTTTGTTTGTCTGTGCGTGTCTGTGTGTGTCTGTAGGTATGTGTGTATATATATATATATGTGTGTGTGTGTGTGTGTGTGTGTGTGTATGCATGTACACGTCCGTGTGCATATACTACTTGTATCATATTAATACTATAGTGTAACAATAGCAACGATTTAATAGGTGAGGATCATACATTAATATGAATGCTAACCTAACATGGCTATTTTTATATTAAATATAGAGATGTATATTAGTCAAGACTTTGTTTAAAGTTGAATGGTATCGATTGCTCAAAAAAGAAATAAAGATAAGCGTATTATTTTAGTAGCGCTTCTGTATATGAAAAGGTCTTTAATTCTATTAACTTGATCTGTTTATTTACAATAACTTTATGAATACACATTATATGGTATTAGTTGGACGATATATGCATTTGACTACATGTAAACTAACTATGGTGATGGTGGTCACAGTGTGTGATAAAATCAGTTGTGATTTGGAATCGTTCATAAAATATCAGAATTGTTCTTGCTACCAAATTTCGTGTAAACGTTATTGAAATCTGTTACAATACATTATTAAAGTATTAGCAACTAGTTTTATGTTGGTCCTGTCAAATAATTGCAGTTAAATATTAATAAAATAATATTATCTGATAAGACATGCGGAATAATGTAAATAAATAAATCAATTAAATATACATAGTTTCAGGTAAAATTCGTTTGTCCATCAAATAGGACAACCAGCTGTGCTTGTTTGGGTTTAAAGCTCGGGTGAATCCGAAATTAATTGTAAACATTAATCATTTATCATTATTGTATATGGTTATTTATGTTAAACGTACACTGTTAGGGTTCTCATATCTGCCTATTTGGTACGTTATAAAACGTTGCTTATAGCCGATTGGAACTAATTAGACATATCATGGAACAATCTTCGTGCAGACATTGTGTTATTGTTCATGTAAATTCGCGCAGGACATAAATGTACATGTATACTTAATACCCGTTTTATTCACTGGACTATTGTAACATTTTAATCTTATATGACTACACTCGGTTCCATATCTTTATTTGTTCTCTTTTACATTTTTCTATTGGCAGAATATAAATGTAATACAGTAACAGAGCACAAATAGCGATCTACGAAACCGCTGCTACACTGTTAACTCTTTAAATCTAAAGCTGTAAATATAGTTTAATTTTAGTGCTTGGAAAGGTAAAGTCTGCACCATTCTCAATAGATCAGCTTCAATAAACATATAATCTACAAGATTTTGGACATATCAAACATGTTGGAGATTCTATGTGTAATGAAGATAATTCAAGGGGAATGCAGATTTGATATTGTCAGTCACTAACTCTATTATATGTTCTATGTTGAGTGTAGTCATATTCATGTTTGATTGTTTTAGAGTGAGTTAGTGAATATGGAGTTTAACGTCGCTGCGGGAATTATCCTTCACCCATTTGCGACGATTGTTTTAGAGGATGGGTGACTACCAGAGTTTATCTAAGTATTTGCCATTCGTTCCGAATTTTTTCCAGGAATAACCTTTGCTCATCATGACACATTTACTCAAGCCGACGGCTACTACGACTTCATCTACTACATATTACTATGGCAAATGATACACCAGAGGCCTGTTCAGGAGGGCGCGAACCCGCGAGTACACTCGTGAAATCGCCTTGGAAACCTTCATCCTTCATAATGTGACGTCACGCGATAACTCGCCCTTCTGAACAGGCCGCAGGGTATCGTTCTCGAAGCTCTCGTACATCATACTACGAGATAATGATAAGTACATGTACTCTCATAACCATCTCTAATACTAGTGATTGTGTACTTACGAGAGTCCTTTTGTCGCATAGTGGATATGAGAGCTTCGAGAAACGGTGCCCATAGAATCGTTTCTCGAAGTTCTCATATTTACTACAAGACCATAAGGACTCTCGTAGCCATCTCTAATACATGGTAATCGGGCACTTACGAGAGTGCTATGGTGTTCATAGTGTATATGAGAGCTTCGAGAAACGATACCCTGGTGCATTCATTCACCAATTATTGATGATTTTTATCCCATGTCATTTTTCGAATATAATAAGTTAGTAAACTCCACGTGGTCAACTTGTCCATTATGATTCAATGCTACTCCATTGGATAACTCTGAAAATGCTATACTTTACATGTCTGTATATATGCACTCGTATACAATCTCATGTAGGTATAAATTGCATTTAAATTTTTCTATTTTATTTGGCTGTATAATTTTCATTTTATGTACGACTTCCCATTGGAACTCTCTTCACCTTGACTTGTACCTTCACTTTACTATCATTAAAGCTCAACTTAAAACTCTTCTTTTCCGCCGATATGCCTAAGCTTCTTCTTTGTCTCTCTCTCTCTCTTTTAAAGCGCATTGACCATGCCTTATCGGTGTTTATTGCATAATAAGTGTCCTTAGTATTATACTATTATCGTTGAAGAGTCAACATGGCCCAATCGTATACCGTTTCAGTATTCATACTTCACATTAGGGATGGTCAGCCGTAATTCCTTCTTGAGCTCAAACATGCGAGACATTTAGGAATTACTTTTCTTTACGTTTCAGCATTATATATTATCAGAGTTGTCTCTGCTTCATTAAACGATGTTCATGAAGAAAAGTGCTTCACCACGACACTGTTCACGAAGGGCCCTATAAGTTGACATATAGTACAATGTCATCAGTCAATTAATGTCAAGACTGCATCTAGTGTGTGTCTGAAAACGTCGTGGACGATAACCTGCGCTTGGCTTAAAAAAACACTTGGCTCAAATACGCAGCTCATCTCTTCGGCGAGGCAGGATCAAATAAATAAGAAAAGAAGATTGCAATCATTTGAATAAATAGTGATTTATTTACACTATGAACAGTTTAGAAATAATTTCATAATGGTATTGCACAAATGAAAACAAAAATGAAAACAATATTCTGTGACCTCTCGGAATGTGTGTGGAGGAGAAATCGAATTTTACCATTGACATTCGGCAGCACTAAAACCTAATTTAATCCTGAAAAGCATTGATTCAATGAGTTTTAAGTCCCTATAATAATTTGACACTGGTATAGTAGTATGCCAAGAAGATTACCACGTTGACATAGTGTATGAATATCTCACACATTTTCCCCCAAAATAACTAACTAATTATTAATTATTTCTAAGCACTTTTTTTTGATGAAATTAATAATATTTTGAAATAGATAAATGTTAGTGGAGAATTATATTTTGCTGTAAGACATTAATTTCCGAATAGATTTTTCAAACTCGATCTAGTTTATAATGGAAGTTATATTTTCCAAACAAAATAGATGAACTTTTTAAAGAATAGGTATTATGCTAGAATGATTGCTGCAAAGACAATCCTCTGATACAGTCACAGTATCTACAATACTAACAACATGTATTTCTATCAGCCGTAGAAATAGCACCAGTAATTCTCAAAAAGAAATAAGGATTTCCTTCAAAGACAAAAACCTCTATCAGCCAATTCAGAGACGGTTTTTAGTAACATGCAAATAACAGAACCATTAACATCAACTGCATATGGATAATAAACAGAAAGTTAACACTTCAATTGTACTATGGGACTGGCTGATCTAATAATTATACAGGATAAAATGCTCAATAACTCAAAAACATCTCCAGTGATTGTAAAAGCAAAACAATTAAATATCTTGCAAAGAACAATACATTTGATAACATGTAATGGTTTTGAAATGTTATGTGATAAAACATATTTATTATTTATGTATCAAGATCTAAATACTCCATATATGGAATCAATATTATTCTGAGCAAGATACTTATTTGCATAATCTACTTCGCTATTCTCCTAAATACTTTGCGATGGGTTTTGATGCAAGGTATAAAGTATAACTATTGAGACAATATCATTAGGTAGATTGTTGTATAATCTCAATGAATTTACCTAGAATGAAAAATGCTACGCTGTTTTGAGAAAATATACATGTTCAGTATCATTATTATGTTACCAAAATATTGATGTATTTTCTCTAGATGTATATTCACTCTGCAATATAATCTAACATATATGTTTAATAATGTGTTCGATATATTATATAATTTGTGTTTTTACGAAATAATCTTTTAACATAAATATCAATATGCTGTAGTACTTCTCTGACAAAATTTCTAACACATGGAAAACATGCAACAATTTCCGAGGTTTTCCCCACATAGATATGAATAAACTGACCAAGCAAACATTCATCTCATCCCCCCAATCATCTCCAAGATTGAGCAACCTTAGATGAGATCTGTACCAATCAGGTTAAACCAGTTTGGTCAAAGGTCACATGAATATATTGACTGATTTCCAGCTCCATATAAAACATAGACAGACTCTACTATGTTTCTACAGCACTTTAAGTCTACTTCATTGACAATATCAGTCACAACCACTGAGATTCTAATTATTTTCTATGAATTAATAACAAATTTGAATGACTAGAATGATGTTAGAAACTGTTAACCCTCCTTCCACTGGGAACAACTTAATATGCCACAGTCCAGTAGGAACAAGGCCTGTTGAAAATGGCATAACCTAAATGCCAATCTTAGCCATAGACCATTTCTAAGGTTGGAGTTAATAATAGGTTACTCTAGAGGTATTTGAGTTTGAGATTTCTCTCATTGTCTCCGTGCTGTAACATAAATAAAAACTCAAACCCAGTTACAGAACCAGGTCAATGCAAGAAATCTCAGCTGAGCTAAATCTCAATCTCAAGTTTATGTCAAGAAATCGGGGTCAGACAGATTGTGAAAATATCAGACAAAATTTTGTTACTGATGTATAAACCAACTTCCAACAAATGGAGCAGAATTCTTTTGGTTACTGTCCAATACCATGGTTCCTGCATCAACTATGTAAAGCAGGCAGACATAGCCTACTGTGAACACCACTGATGGTAAATAATTACTTGTACATTATGGCTTCTGAAAATTACTTCTGAATGATGTATATAGAACTGAAATTATGAATGGGGAATTATTGCAAACGACTCAAAATTCTGAGCTACAATATTCTACTTAGTCATGGAACTGCACATGCTTAGTTCACTGTCTACGTTATAGCTGTAACATCATGAATATCTATATCAGTTATGAATACCAGGCACATTCTACAGCACAGGCATACCCTCAACACCTTCTTGGCAACAGTATTGGCAGCCATATTACTTGCTGGAAATCACAACCATTAGCTAGCTGACTTTGGACAATATGACAAACTTCTTAGATATTTGAACAATAAGAATACATCTAGACATAGAAAATTAATCCAAAATTACATTATATGTTCAGGGAAAAAAGATATATGAACCATGGTTCTTCTAAATGAAGTATTTAAGAGGATTGTTTTCAGGTTTTCTCTGTTGGCAACTTTTAGATTTAAGACATCAGACAACTTTGCATAAATGGAATATTGTCCAAAGCCAGAATCCCAGTACAAACATTGTAGCAGATGATGATGATGATGATGATGATAATGATGCTTAATGACAATGATGATGGTGATGAAAATCATGATGAAAATGAGTATTATGCTGACAACAATGAGGTCTGAGTTCTGATTATCGAAACATGGTACATGTATATTATGATACTGCATCAGTTTATATATTTGTCATATCTGAGAGATCACAACAATTAATATTAACATACTTTCTCTTCCAAACTTTCACAATAGCAATTGGTATATTACAAAATTTAAAATGTTAGACAACGTTAGGAGAGTGCATGTTTATTGAAAAGTGTATGTTTTAATTTTACACTGGTATGTTTACATGTTCATCCTTTGGGATGAATTTCATCATACATCTTGCATATTATAAGTCATGGAAGTGAAATATATATTATATATTTGGATACAAATTCCAAATATTGTAACAAATTTGTGCAATGTCTTCCTGATGTTCCCCATTTTCGGACCAGAAAGGGGCAACTTCAGAAAGTGCAAGAACGTAGTTCCATGATCACACTTTGGTCCACCATTACTCACCGAGGACAGGATGAGCATGTGATGGCTGATGGTGACTGAAGATGACTGGTGGTGACTGCTCATATTGAAATGCTTGAGCCGTGTGCACCATTGTTTTGATTTTAGCATAACGACGTACGTTCATAGAAACTACGGGTGAGAAGTACACAGGCAACAACTATGGCCAAGATGACCTTGACCCAGAAGCAGGACATTGAGGACACCAATCAAGCACATTTTCTATCAATGCATCCATTATTATATATGAAGCAGTCGCCCACAGATAGAAGACTTTTCCATCTTCCATAACCGAAGAGTCCAGACAATTAAGCTGACCCTGTGTATATCACATCACGGAACTAGTCTAATAGGATTCATTTAGGTCTATTCACATGGTAGCCGGACAACATCAGTCTAGAAGCTGTTCATCCAGCATGCTTGAAGAAGACAACTGACAGTAGACGAGGACAACTGACAGTAGACAACAGCCAAGTTGAAGTGTTTTGCATCAATAGTTTTACTATAAACTGACTCCAACACAATTAATGTTATTATTGCATGATGATGTCCTAATATAAGACGTTCAGGGTTTAATGCTTTGGGGGACATTTGACTTGAAACGCTGTGCTGCTCTTCAAGGATTCATTGGTATGACATCACAGAGCGGCAGCTAGTCCTTTTAACAGTATTCAGCTGAAGCTTACTCTGGATAGTGTAATGATTATCATGGAAGGTATTTGCTGCTTCCCTCAAGGAAACTTTTGTACTTGTTTCAACGGCAAAGAATGGCCATCCACACTTACACCAAGTGCCATTCCAGGAATTCTAGCATGGCCTCCAAAATCACAGGAACATTGCTTCAGTACAGTACTTCAACTCTTAGATATCAATTCTAGTAGATGACAGCAATGTCCAACTTTAACATCAAGGATTTTGCAATTTATTGTTGAAGGTATTCACATTATGTCCACCAATGTTGGCACAGTATTCTCATAATAATTGAATGTGACTTGATTGCCATTTTGAAGACTAAAGACCTATATCTGAATGCAGTCTTGTTAGACCTTCTGATGACTACAAACAAGCAATATTGGAACGGGATGTCTAAATGTAAATCGGTCACAATGTGGTTATTGCAAAGCACGACACATGGTCAACACACTTGGCTTGAAGAACAAGATTCCATTTTTGTTGTAGCTGGAAATTCATTTTGGGAAGCTCATTCATGTGTCTTGTAGGCTGCATTCTGAATGTGCGGATAATGTCCGGTCAGGTGGCAATGCTCATTGAGAGAGTTGTCTCCCATACCGTCTTGAGAGAGTTGTCTCCCATACTGTCATGATTGTCAGGTGTACACACAGACCAACTGTGGTATACCATGTTCTTATCTCAGTGAGCGATCAAGATCCAGAAAGTCAATTATGTCAACCTCCAATTAATCACAACACACATATTCAGACGTATTCATCTTGGCATCATTGACATTGTCTTCTGAAAATGAACCACTTGTACCAACATTCGGCATATGCAATGAGATCTATGTTCATAGTCGTAAGAGGTTCATGATTGTTGATTTCAGCATAAATTGAAACCACAAGTTCGTCCAGAGAATTGAGAATCTTGCAAATGCATGTCAGTTGTTCAAATCGATCGCCGTCCAAACATCAGAAGAGTAATGTTGTGTATCATGGCCAAATCTTCTTGTCCATAGAAAACAACAATATTGTCACAGTTTTTGCATCCTCATATCTAGAACATCACATAAAAATAAATGTCACAATTGGCTCCACACTGGGTCACCGTTGGAAGACATGCATACTTATGAAGAGAAGAACCATTAAAAGCACTGTAGAGGAGCTTGTATGTTTGGAGTTTGAATGGTTAGTTGCCCGATAGAAATTTTGCCCTTCTGAAATGAAAAATCAAGAAATGTATTAGCCTTGGCATGGATGATATTTATGTAGTTTATCATCAACTTTCATGCACATCTTGTATTTTATTTTAAATTAATATAATCTACTTTACATGCACTGTCCCTGGCTGAAACAAATGTTTACTTACCTAGAATTCCAAGTTAACTCATATAAGTCTCTATATTCTTGTATAAATACCAATAACCGTATAAAATTATATTGGAATATTAAAATATGTCCCTATAAATAATTATCACATTTTGATGCAATTGATTCTGAAAAAAAACTTTGTTAAAAATATGACACACTAAATGTAATATGAGGACAAGATATCTTTGTAAGTGTTTTTAAATACCAACAACCTTTAAAAATTATACTTGAATATTGAAATACATATTCCTATTATAATGATCACATTTTGATCCAATTGATTCTGAAAACAAATTTGTTAAAAAACTTAATGCACTAAATATTATTATGAATGTTTTACGCAGGTAAATTTGTTAAAATTTAATGAATTGTTTCCATGCAACATATTCAAAGAAATAAACATGCATATTATTTACTAGACAAGTCACAACAATATAGACAAAGATAAATTAAGTCTAATAGAATAAGTATTGATAAAACTATTTACTGAAGTACACCACATGATATTGATGAAAAAGTTGAATACCTCAAACGAAAATATTAATGTAATGTTATAACAACAGTTCATTATTTTCGTGATGCTTAATATTGGATTTATTTTTTAAAATAATGCAATATTTGATGTTTTTTCTATCGTGCTATCATTTTGTAATGTTTAAGTTTGGATTTGTATTACAAAATCACTTGATTTATGCCAATATCATAACTTTTGGGGCCTCGGTAAAAATTATCATATCCATCAATATCCTTTAATAAAGTCATTTGGAAATATCAGAAAACTGTTTTGGTATGTACTTACATATGTATGTACCACTCCATAATTAGGTGGAATACGATCAGTTTGAGAATCGGTCTTTCGACTTCAAATAAGAACACAAACTATCTACAGCTAGAACGGACAAGGACTCGTGTACAATGGCAAACTAAGCTAGCTAATTTTAATTCAATTCAATTCAATTGAAATCTTACCTGCCCACTGAGTTTTCACCAGTAATGACTCACTACTAGCTGTATCGCCTAATCTGTTTTTGGCTAGAACTCTGACTTCGTACTTAGAGCCTGGCACAAGATTATCTACTACCGTCCACGGTTTATTCCCAGAACCACCATCATGCCAACTATTTTCTCCTGATCGACCATAGACAGCAACGCAGCAGAGAGAGGTACGAGACAAAGAGATAAAACAAGACATAAGAGATAAGTAAAGACAGTGACAGAATGAAGAAAGAGAAATTATTAAACGATAATTTACTGAAAATTAGTAATTAAAGGTTTTCAATGATGCTGCTCCCCAAGTATTTTTTTTTTAACATGAAAACTTCAACCAGCTAGGAAATCCTTAAATTAATATAATAAAATCAAGACGTTAAAATATGAAATGATGTAATTGATAATTTACAACGTAAAAGCAACGAAATAGTAATTCTCATGTTTCATTATATATATTCAACTAATAATTACATACCTTTGAGAATTTTTTAGAATAATTATTTTGTAAAAAAACTACTATCTGACAACTGGTTGGGAATGAATAATGGGGAGCTACTACTTTAGGTACGACTATTTCCCTACCATATCGCCGGTACTGGATAGTCATCTGGTTGATGTTGCGCGTTGGAACCAGGGAGAAGTTCGCACTACCAGAATGGATTGCCGATAATAATGGTTTGGGTACAATGGGTACTGGAGAGAAAATAGAGAAGACAGTGTACGACATAGCGCAAAATATTAATTTACTCAATGTAAACAAAATATTAATTCAGCCTTTATTGAGAGAGTTAGTGAATATGGAGTTTAACATTGCTGCAGGAATCTTTCACCCATTTTTGACGATTGATTAAGAATTGTGTGAATCCATAGGTTTTACTTCATATGGAAGGGATTGAAATTAACACTAGTCCTCTAGCCCGGGCCATTTCTCCCAATGCTAAAGGTATCCTAAGGACTAGTAGAAATTCATAAACATTTGTTATTTGTATCACTATTCGGGCTAGTGAGTTTTAAAGTTATTTTCTATCACGTAATGGTACTAAAGATTTGAAATATCTCTGTACAGGATTCATATTTTTTAAAAGTCTGATTCATATATCATTTGAATTTGATTATAATAGTGATATACCATTGCTTCATATTGGACAGATAATAAATATATTGGAAGAAATGTTTGCTTTATTGTATTGTCTTAATTGTAAAATATATTAATTAATTATAGTTTTTTTTAAATTATTATGAAAGAAAATTGAATATAGATTCCTGATTATTTTTCTATGATGCTATATCTGATCAAATAATGACGTATTCAATTATGGTTACAATGTATTTTTTTCAAAACGATTAAGTGTGTTTTTGTTCCGTCTTAGTATGCATTTAAAACAATTTTAATAACCCAATCATCAGTCATGTGGTGTACTTCTAGTTTACATTGTCATTGAATATTAATACTAGTACTCAAAGACTATTCAAATATCTATGAGTAATATATTCATCTACAAATACATGTATTCTGGAAATTAAATGTAGAAATCTTCACCACTATACATGTACTTTGAAATGACTACCATATATCAATGTTTAGTTAGGCACTACTACATGTATACATAATATTATCTAACAAAAAGTAATATAAATCATTGTGAGACAACAAATAACAAAAGTAAATGTTCCATAATTGGATTGAGGTTGAATTGAGTGCACACAGATCCATTGACCAGGGTAATAATGTACAGCAATACATAAAGATACATGTACCTGTATCATTCTAGATTGTACAGTACAATTTTTCTGTAAAAATTAATACTATTGCTGGAATCTATGGACCTTTTGCTGTAGAAATTGTAGTTCTAGTATGAAATTCTGGCTGATTATGAAACTCTGGCTGCATATGGAATTCTGGCTGATTATGGAATTCTGGCTGAGTAAATGGAATTCTTGCTGAGTACCAATATAGAGTCTACTGTAGGTACTACAAATCCAATCTCGTAATATTCTTTTCAAAATAGACTGTCTTGTTCCTCGTTCATGTCCTTGGTCCAAACCTAAGGATTTGTATGTACATACCTCTGTCCCACAGAATGATTGTCGTGCTATGAGGGTTGTACAACGATTGTTCTGTGGAACGGGAGCCATGTCTATTGGAAAGGCAATAGAATCATAGCTTTTCATCCAAATAGTCTAAGCTTTACTGGTTACAGGCATATTATCGCCCAGGATCTATTATCGCCTACCCCCCACTGTAGCGCTTCCGCGTTCGTGATTGATTTGGATTATGGCATATTTTTAATAAAGAACAACTACTAATTACCAATAGATGATAATTGGAGTAATAATTGTATTTTCTTTAAAATTAACACCAATTAGCTTCAAAATTTGCAGAATTTGCAAAATGACATATCGGGGGGGTTGATCACGTTACTAAACAATAAGTCACTTGTTTATATTTGTTCGTTAGCCATAATGTCATTTCATGTAGTTATGACGTAACACAATTTCCATCAATCTCTACAGCATTTTATGTTTTTTTACACGATGTACAAAAATATCGCTCTATTAGTT
>JAUTBV010118289.1:0-13377 GCA_032361325.1 Lepetodrilus fucensis
CCCCTGGGCGGGATTTGAACCTGGAACCTTTGGCTCCGAAGTCCAACACTCTACCACTGCGCTACATCCCGCCCCTCGTTATACCAATAAATATTTAAAATCAAGAAAAATGTTACTTACATTTATGTTAGTAGTAGAGGCTGTCTGAACACTACTGGTCAGTGACCATGGTTACCTAATTACAATCCTATCAGCATTTGGACGGCTCCAGTTACCCAGTCGAGCCAAGATGTCGTGAAACAAAACTTCCAAATTCCCAAACAGTGGTCAAAGGGCTGGAAGATAAAATAATAAAATGTAAAATATTTATGGTATACATTGCAGTCAAATATGGTCTAATACTGCAGTCAATAACCATGTATTTACAATTAGTATGCTATGAATCACAAAATAGACTAAAATTAGTAAAAATTAAATGTCACTATGGGCTATGGATGCAATGTTATATAACATCACATGTAACGTTGTACACGTTAATTAGTAGCCATGAAGAGGATAAGCAAGGCGTTCGCTGTACTAGGTGTCTTCTGAGATTTGTTTAACATTACAATAAATGGTCATTCATAATTTGTGGTTTTGGTTGACATGACGTCAGCTGGTTATTTTGACCCCAAATGTATATGCGCATAATAAAATAATAAGGCAGTCTTATATTGTTATGATTGATCCATTACCTTCTACATTAGTGATACAATTAGGAATCTTCACCATCAACCAGGCACACCGCTCTAATAATTAGTAACCGACAGTCACATAAAAATGTTCCGAGCACGCTGTTGTGTTTTCCTCAATCCACCAATGTCAAGGCCTTTCTCAAGGCTTGTGCGCAACTTACAATGTAAGCTATCAACTTATTTACTGACATACTATTCCAACTCTTAACATGCAATGTAATTATTAATATATTTGTGTTATATATTAATTATAATTATTGATTTTAAATGGAAGACTCGGAAATCAATGCTCAATATCGTATTTTATTTTACCTGCTTTCTTATGTGTCGTAAGGAAAATAGTTTATATTAGTGTCAAGGACGTCATATTAAAGGTGACGGTCGTTTCGAGAAAAGTAAACGCTTATGAAATCAGTCAAGGTGTTTTGACAATGACAATCAACAAATATACTATATGTGACAATACTACCTGTGTACTGTGAGCAGATACTTCCACGAAAATGCCTATACGTGCTCTGCTGAGGTGGGTTACTGGGACAATACGTAGATTTTGACCGACAACCCAACAGTCATCGTGCCGACTTGATTCAGTCCCCTAAGTTCGTGGTATAAACAATGTAATTGTAGAGCTGAGTTATCGTTATTCACATGTTGATACGTCTGCCAATAGTATTATGTTGATAGAATACTCAATATATATCACGTAAAATACCAATGATTTATATATAACAATTTTGTTTGATTATTTTGAATATTTGATCAAGCCTCAGTCTAGATGATGCAACTGCTGTAGGATGTTTCTCTCCCATAAGCTGATTCGGACCTACCTATTTCCAGGCTGATTCGGGCCTATTTCCAGGCTGATTCAGACCTCGTTAAAACTTAGTGTGAATTTTGGAACAACATGAAAAAGAATACAAGAACGCATACGTAAAATATATCATTCTTAATTGACAAAATCCATTCACACAAAATGATTTAACATAAAACATTTTTATTATCAATAAAACATTCAACCCATTCACCACATTAATAAAAATAATAATTTCACACATAAAAATATAACATATTTCAACACATTCACAACACATGGATCGCAGGAATCAACAGTCTTACAATGCATTCAATCAACAGTCATTACAAAGTCACTGTCAACAATCTTACAGCACATTCACAACTAAACACATTCACTACTAAGTCGGGTAGAATCTTCACACTGTCAACAATCTTACAGCACATTCACAACACATTCACTACTAAGTCGGGGTGTCTCACTGTTCGTGTTTTGATTGACTGATGATAAGACAATAACTACGATATATGAAGCCAGGGTTAGCCAGCTATTGTGTATCGACTGCACAAATCAATTAAAATGCAGTTTCCGGTGCGTTTTAATATACGCAAGCCAGTTTGAACATTTAAAACGCACCAACAACAACTTAAAATAACAGCATTGTATTATTCAGGTCAACCATCAATTGTATGTTAATCTCGCGAAAATATGTTACGTTATCAAAGGTTTGTATATGTACACCAACTAATTAAGAGAATATAGCACAGAGCTATACAGAACATTTTCAATATATATTTAGAAAAATTACATTGGCAAATGTACCTGACGTTTCTGTAAATAGGTCTGAATCAGCCTGGAAATAGGTCCGAATCAGCCTAGAAATCGGTCTTGGAAATTTGTCAGAAATAGGTTGGAATCACCTTGGAAATAGGTCGAAATCAGTCTGGAAATAAGTCCGATTCAGCCTGGGCAACAGGTCCGAATCAGCCTGGAAAAAAAGGTCCGAATCAGCTTTCGATTGAGGTCCGAATCAGTCTGGTAACAGCTTTTTTGAGGTCCGAATAAGCTGACATTCGTGAATAATACCTGTCCCAAGCAGTTGGATACTCCTTATTGTTTACAACAACAACAAAAGAGAGAGAATCTACTAGCCCTTAGGATATTTTATAAGCATTGGGAGAAATGGACGGGACAGCGATAATTTCGAACACAGATTCCCACAGCGAAGTTTGACCTCCATAATCACTAACTCACTCCATGAATAGAATTGTCCATCTGCTAATCTTCTTTTGCAGGTTCTTGATGAACAATGAACAGGTTGTTCAAAAGGTAAGATTCTACTTTCAAACAACTGTTATTGGGGTTTTTTGGTTGGTTTTTAAATTACCATGATCATGGATGATCATTTATGTTCATTTTTCTCTATTTTCATTACTGGTAAATATATTTCACACACTTTCTCTGTGATGTAAACAGAATTCTTTTCGGTGTAATAATAAATCTGATCTAAATCAGACTAGTGTGTTTTTGATACTGGTAATATTTTTTAAAGTAATTTAACATGTTTAAAGTAAGATTTGCATGCTTGATGATCTACGATATGTATTTATGAATTATTGAAGTTAAAATTCTATTACAGTTACAGTACATAATAATTTTCAGCTTGCAGATAGTTATCCAATCAGGAGAGCTGCTCAGTTGACAGCCTATGTTTACCACAGAGGCAAAGAAGTTGGTGAGTGCTTATTTGTGTGGAAATAGTATAGGTACATCATTTATTACTACACATTTTATTAGAAAAATACAAATTTTGAGTACCTCAAACTTTATTTTCACACTTTAAAAAGTGGAGTACTTGTAAATTGTAAAAATTATTTAATGGTATATTATAGTGAGAGAATTCGACTTCATATATTTTTCATAATAATCTTGGTAAACATTTAGTATATTTCTGTTTTAGTAAAGTAATTTGAAAATATTTTTAAAATCTTCTTTCATTGGCAGCTTCTCAGTTAATAATTTCACTGGTTTTCATCCACCCTGTCTTCATCCACACTCCTGTTTTCATCCACCCTACTGTTTTCATCCACTCTACTGTCTTCATCCACTCTACTGTTTTCACCCACCCTAATGTCTTCATCCACTCTGTTTTCATCCACCCTACTGTCTTCATCCACTCTACTGTCTTCACCCACTCTACTGTTTCATCCACCCTACTGTCTTCATCCACTCTACTGTTTTCTCTTCATCCACTCTACTGTTCATCCACTCTACTGTTTTCATCCACCCTACTGTCTTCATCCACCCTAATGTCTTCATTCACCCTACTGTTTTCATCCACCCTACTGTCTTCATCCACTCTACTGTTTTCATCCACCCTAATGTCTTCATCCACTCTACTGTTTTCATCCACCCTACTGTTTTCAGCTACCCTAATGTCTTCATCCACCCTACTGTCTTAATTCACCCCAGTGTTTTTTTTTCATCCACCCTAATGTCTTCATCCTGACCCTACTGTTTTCAGGTCAGGAGAGTGTTGAAAAGTTTCGAGAATCAGATTTACTGAACAAACTTCAGGACGACATGAAACATTCAGAGAAGAAATTCAACAGCTTTAGAAACACTTTTACTAAAGAATTGAAGGATGGTTTGAAAGAAATCAAAGATGATATGAAGAAACGGAGATGATGTGATGTCCGTTTCTTGAACTGGTAGTCTGCAGTACCAGTGAACGCGACAAGTGCCCATTAACCCTCTATGCTGGAGGCAACCAGAGATGCCCTAAAGAGCCTTGGCTGTGTCTAATCCAGCAGTGAGAGTGTTAACCACAATGAATGTGTGGCCCACAGTTATTTCTGATGAATTGAAATGTCTGCATTAGCTATATACTAACAATACAGGAATGGACTGTGATGAAAGATGAAAGCAAGTATTGCCTAATATATTGTCTATTTGCTCTTTATACTTACAATGGTATGGTATTCAGCCATGAAAATTGATACTGTTTTTAGTTCTAGTCCAAGGAAAACTTCCAAATGCTAAAGAGATTCTTATTAAAGATATCGAGGACTAGTGGACATTTTTAGGACTTTCATATTTTATTGTGAGAATGAATACACCCAAAAAGTAAAATGCTATCACTGAATTATATTAAGTTTCTATTTAACTTGATACATACTCAGTATGTTGTTGATATTTTTATGGCCTTATGCATCTATTGTGCTGTATGTGATAAGAAAATGTAGAGGTAATGTACTGTAAATATGATATATATGATTTATAATAAAGACCTACGTTTTGTATACATGTTACAATTTGTCATTATTCATTTAAATTATACTTTTCTAGTTATCAGTGACGTATAGTATTAGTATTATTTTCAACATAATTTCAATTACATTATCAGGTAAACAAAATCAAAAACAAAACAAATTTGTCACACTGGAGTTTATTTCCTCAAACTTCCAAAGATGATAAAATGCAGTGCTTGATCATCTAGTATTGTACAATGTGGTAGATATTTGTAAGAATAGTCAAAAACACTGTTAACACATTATTATTCACAAAATATACAAATAAATTAGTTAACAGACAATATATTAACTATAGATCGTGATCGTCTTTACACAACAGGGGTGAAAACAGAAATAATAGAACAGCAGGGTTTTGAACATGACAGCCATTTTGTAACCATAGTCATTGCCATTTTCAATAGACATGTACATACATCCAGTTAATGAACTGTCACGGTCAACTATTGATAATACCTGGTACTGGTTGGACGGATAGCTGACGAATTGTTGCAAGTGGCATTAAACAAGCATTCATTCATTGGACAGGGAAAATGGAGGCACTTTTGACTATTTAACATTTACTATAAGCAAAGGGTGTTTGTAGTTGTTCATACAAGCAGGAAAATTAGCAAATATTACAGAGTAATTATTAGCTTTGGTATTGCTCCAATATAACAAATACTACCACTGTAAAACATGAAATAACTACTGCATTATATTTTCATTTATAATAACCCCCTTTTCTCCTGATGACAACCAATCCCTTGGTGTTGCTTCAATACAACAAATACCCCTGTAATAAAACAAATAATTTTATTTTTTTGTATCTTAACCCTTTCCCTTCTGATGGAAACAATGCAGAGCAGTGATTTCAATTAATCCAGCAGGGAGAGGGTTAATATTGGGTCAGTTGACAATATGGTTATAGCATAATCAAGTATCTGATACTGTGTGTAATCAACTGGGTATCTGCAACATGATTAAATATTATTAACTGAGATTAACTAAGGCTGGTCAGTCATGCTATGTAATAATAATATAGTGACAATATTCTAAATAACAAATGAAAAATAGACAGAATTGTTGGTCATACACACACAAAATAATATTGCAGAAGGTGATACCTAGGCTACAGTACTTCAAGATTGAATACAAGGTCAATTGATATTTGTTTTACGAGATGCATACAATCAATGATATCCTAGTACATGGGGATGTTTAAGAAACAGCTCTAACAAATGCTGTTCCTGTGAAAGTGAACGCTAGACATTTATTTTCTCATAGAGCTCTAAGGACCGGTTTTCGGTACTTGAAACAGGAAGTCGACAATTGACCATATTTAAAAGAAAGATCTATGAATTAGTAAATGGACATGTTGGGTGAATGGTGAATTATATACATTATTATCACAGCCTCGCTTCGACAAGCCTCATCAGTTTTTACCTATGTCGCTATCACACGACAATCAGCACTGGCAGTGTTCATTGCTTTGCAAGTTATTCCAAGAATAAAGAAATCCAATAAATATAAATGCTAAAACAGAATCGGGGAAACTTTGTAATAATATTTTAAGAAATTGAATATATTTTGACTTAAAAAATAAATCTGGACAGTTTTCAATAGCATCGAATATATATGCTTTCTTGTGTGTTTTTATTTTACTGTTTTAGACTGATTAATTTATCCTTGGAAAATTAACATCATTAACAGTGAAAATCATTCAGAGCTTAATATACTAGTTATTCCAATTACATACTACTGATCCGTACTTTTAGGTTGCATTCAGTTTCAAGATTTTATAATATTAATGATCTAAATTATAAATGATCTTTGAAATTAAAATTCTTTTTCTAGGTAGTTTTTTTTAGTAAGGTCACTCGAACGCATTTGTTTAAATATATCAAATCTTTATGTAGGAATGTCTAAAGGTTACTAAGCTCTGAAGGATCTTATTAATACATTCAAAAATTACACATCTAGAAATCAACACACTATAATATACCTGTCACGACTTGCCAGCAAGGCCTAACTATACATGTAGTGACAACAATAGACTTTTGGGACGGCCTATCATGACCAGCAAGACCTAAACTTTATGTGGTGACAACAATAGACTTTTGGGGTCTACTTGCCATTAATGCTTAAACTTTACATACATTGATCGGCGTGGCTTTTGGGGTTGACCTATTAACAAACCAGCAAGGCCTAACAATATTGCGACACATAATGGACTTTTTGGTCGACTCATCAATAACCAACACGGTTTAACTACTACATATAGTGACCCAAAATGGACTTTTGGGTTAGTACACTTAAACTGGTTGGTTTTCTTTGCTAGTCCAGTTTGTTTTCTATTTATTACTATTTCAGGTACTGGTAGAACTTTCATCAGGAGAATGTCTCTGACACCTACTATAAAGAATAAATACCTTATTCCTACACAAACGAAAATAAACAGCAATATAACAGTTATCGAGTCACAGCAATTTTCAATCAAAATTGTATTTTGAAGTGAATGTTGTATCCGTGGTGTATCCCAAATTCTTTTCTAATTTTAAGGATATTCACTAAAAACATGTATTTAATATTGAATTAAACGGATACAGTTGAATTTAATATTTTGGTCAAAAAGAAGATACTGTATTACAGACATGGAAGCACAGAGAGAGACAGCTGATTTAGACTCATAATTGGTAAAACAAAATATAATTCCATCAAATCTAAGTTAAATATATATGAAACTAAGAAAATATATAAAACTAAATGATCAAAATGTATGAAATGTTTGGTATATAATAATGAGTGTTGAATAACTGAAGTTCATTAACCTTCTGTTTGCTGATGGCAACTACAGATGCCCTATAGAGTAGTAAATGTTATCGACTCAGCAGAGAGATTGTCAGTGGCATAAAGTAAATATTTTGTCTTAAAAATCACTTGTAGAAATAGATAACCAAAATATCCAGTATGTTGAAAGTTGATAATATAATATATCCCAAATAATTGCATTTCACATACATGTATTATTAATAACAAACAATGCATGACTGACCAGCCAAATTATGATAACCACACATTTGTGCCAAATTATGACAACCACATAGCAATATTCACATCAGAAGTTCAGACCTCTACATACAATTTTCTGGATGTCTCATTGGTTGAAATGTGCAAAAACAGACAATGTTGACTTCATAAATCTTGTACAAAATACTTACCAACTTATCATGCACGATATATACCTACAGGAAATGCATTTTAACCCTCTCCCTGCTGGATTAGACAGACACTGCTTTTTAGGGCATTTCTGGTTGCCTTCAGCATGGAGAGGGTTAAACAATGAGATCTGACAATACAGGATGGAGTAAAAGCATGAATTCTGTCACAACATTGACATAATGAGCTAAGTGTACAAGATTGTGCATAGATGACTTCAGTTGTTTTATTATTGAGCCTGTGTTACATACTATTTGCTGATTGCTTCTTAAAATGTCTAAACCATCGACTCTGCCTGCTGAAGACAACTGGAGATGCCCTAAAGTACCATGCCTGTGCCTATTCCAGCAGGGGGAGGGTTAAAATAATATATACCAATATCAAGATTTATTCGTCATCATGTCTCAGAGGCTTGTATTTAATTAACCCTCTCCCTGTTGAATTAGGGACAGTACTGCTCGTTAGGGCATCTCTGGTTGCCTACAGATGCTCTACCAACAGATGTGACAATCCCATAAATGTTTCCATGTTTTACACACAGTAACATACAGAACATTTGTTACAAGTAAACACTGTTAGTAGAGAATGGTAATGCCCATAATATAGTTGTGATTTGCTCTGTGCATAAAACACTACGGCAGATAGAATCTACATCTATTTAATTGTAAAACTGCAAAATAAAGATAACTTCTACATGTTCTACCAAATAAACTTTAGATAGATAATAAAACATTCTGGATTTTGTTCCCGATTAATTAAAAAGCAGTACACTGTAATCCTGTGTGTAAAACAAAGTACTTAAAGCTTGGCATAATATGTCTTGTAATTAAACATATTCTAGGAATGATTCGGTCAATACAGCTTTTATGAAATCAGTATGTATACCTCCGGAATGAGATGATGTAACATACATGAAACACAATACCAAATATATATACAGTAGACCTCTCATATAACGGCCTTGCATAAACCGGACACTCGCCTATAACGTACTGAATCTGAAGTTCCTGTCCCGTCTAATGCTAATTACAACATATACGTAGAACGGACTTCGTATATAACGGACAAAAATAGCCGGTCCCAATGAGTACGTTATATGCGAGGTCTACTGTACCTCAATCCAAATAGTGTATGTAATATCTAAAATGTGGTGTCTTCACAGTTGCTTTTCTTACTTTTTGTCGCAGAGAAATCTGATGTATATGGGTAGATTATTCCTTGTCAAAACTGTTTAAATATAAATTATTAATATAATTTACTAGAGTAAAATTATTTTAATTTTCTTAAAAAGTCAATTTAAAAAAAGAATGTATAACAAATTGTTCTGTTAAAAAATGAACGGCAACAAAACGTTCTTGACAAAGTACTAATAGATGTGTTTTCTTAATCATACAAAAAAATGCCGGTCTATTTTGTATTTGCGTCTATTTACACAATCTAATACATATTCTGTATAATACACTATTGATACTCATTGCTGTGGCGTATCTTTGACATTTGTCAGTAGCTTGCAACAAAACAGGACCCCATTTCACAAAACAATTGTAGCCTTGCTAGAGTTGTAATGCCCCATACGTGCATTAACACTTAAACAGTTGCAACTCTCATAGTGCTATGACCATTCTCTGGAACGAGTTCCATGACCCGTCATTTTGTAACATTGGCAAATTTATAGATTATATATACTGTACAATCATTGCTGAATTCACCATGTCAGTCTTTCTCTGTACACTTATCAGTTCATATATGTATTTACAGAACTGAAACTGCCATTTCACATCTATGTTTATCTTTAGCAAGCTTCAATATCCTAATATAATAACATGTATCAAATTGTGCAGTATCATGACATGATTTGGTTTCATATACATTTTCTTTTAAAATTCAGTTTACTAAATTTACAACACTGATGTTTAACCCTTTCCCTGCTGGATTACACCCAAGCACTACTCTTTAGGGCATGACCAGTTGCCTCCAGCATGGAGAGGGTTAAAGGGACTCGAACAGAAGGTGGGGAAAATATAGTATGATTTTTTTCCCCTTTATATTAGTTAACGGTACTGTAAATCATAAAATGTTAGCGAACATAAAACAAATTTAACGAGTTGCTCTTAGATGCTAACATTTCATTCGTTAACATTTTTAAAAGAATACGTATTCAATAGGCGTACGTGTGTATGTCATTGATGTTGTTCGTGTGTATAATTTCCTTGCACAATAGCATCAGTTTCCAAAATAAGTAAAACACAAACCCAAAATATGATAAAATGTATTAATATAGAAAGGAACATATTATATAGATATAAAAAAACACCATTTTAGATATGAAAACATTGACAGTAAACAATCCAAGATGGCGGAAGTTTAATGACACCAGCATTTTATGATTTACAGTATTAATATTATGGTTCATAATTGCAAGAATCGAGGCTTCAAATTCTCCACAGTCATTATATTAAATTAATTTTCCTGGTGATCAATTTTCTGATAATTGCGCTCTACATGTCTACAGTACATGATTACTGAAGGTGTTAGATATTTCCCATGAACTCCCATCACTAGTTTTGCATACTGACAATAAAATCCTGGGAAGCCAAGAAAGGAGCCAAATTTATTATTAACCAAAAAAGGTATATAAAAGAAAATTCTGTTCGAGTCCCTTTGATTAATATTGTGGTTGTATATTAGTTCTCAAGATTTATTTATTACAATAAGACACATGCTGAGGACTTTTTTCCACTCTCGTTAGATTTGACACTCTTGGATGCCGGACTTTTGGGGGTTGGGGGTTTCTTCGTCACCTTTCCATCTTTTTCATCATCACTTGAATCATCACTTGAATCATCGTCATCATCGTCTGTGCAAAGTAAAAACAGAAACAATCCACATACAAACATGTATTAAATATTTAAAAAAACAATCTTAACATAAAATTATCAGATCATAAATCTTTCATTAAAATGTTTACTATTTAAAAAAAAAAGTAAATATTGAAATGAAAAACAAAATTGCATTGGATCTATTATGAATATAACATATGAAATAAGTTCAGCTATTTTATTTATGGTATTATTGTTAGGAGTTCTCTGTCTACATATATTAATATTATTTTTTTAAATATAAATTATAGTTAATTATGATCATTTGTTTGCATATTAATACACAAATTAGCAATGGAAAAGCAGATATAGGAATATATAGAGATTAATTTTAATGTCTACTTTTTGATAATTTCAATTTTTGAGATTTTCTTTTTCACATGCACACCAAATCTTTAGCCATTTCCCAACACCCAACTTGTTTTCTAACATCCAATATATATGCAGATATGATAATAACAATTTAAAAAAAAGGAATATTGAATGTAATTTGCATATATAATGAACAAAGCTCACTGTTGTTAATAAGAAATAGACAGAATATGAAATGATCCACGCCTAATAATTTACCCATGATTATACCCCATGCACGGGAACGCGATAGACGAAAACAGGATATCACACATGGTGCTGTTATAGAGTGAGTTAAAGGATAAACTGTATGAAGAGTATGCGACATAGTATAAAGAAAAAACTCCAGAGCACAATTTTCATGAATCTCTCGTATCCTCCAAAGAATCCATGGCACTCTCGTATCACTATTGGATGATCGCCACAAGAGCAGCATGGTCTTATAGTGGATATGAGAGCTTCATGAAAGGGTGCACATATCTAGTCTACGTATACACCAATGGCCATGCATGCAGTCAGTATTTACAGTGCCAAATATGTCATGCTGTCTCCCAGCCTGATAACTTACGACAGTCTAAATATGCCTGATTTCCAACAACAAAACCTCCGCAATCGAGGTTCGTCAACCTCGAACGATTCAATGTCAAGCCATTCATCATCATCTTCGTCATCTTATAATGGAAGAACGAACGCAAAGATTTGAAAATGTCGGGTTTTAACTTTTGGAAAATCTTACCGAAAATATTTATTACATAATGACTGCAATATCTATGTAATTTATTTTAATTTTTATGTACATGTATAATATTATATTATTTGCTGAGTAGTTTTGTTGGAATATTTGTATTTGCAGTGAGAACCAAATGATGAATTCTGAGGACATTAGATATTTAAATTAGATAGAGATTATTCAAATGTTAATTTATTTGAACCATAAATGTATTTCCAGAATCTGACACCCACACATCTACCAAAGCTGAACATTATACTAGTATCAATAGATCTGCTTATTTTTAATTATAGCAATACAGATTACAATGACCTGGTGGCTATAAAACTAGACAGAATATTGATCCCCACAAATAGAGATGTGGGGGGATGCTCCTTTCTAGCTGTTCTGTCTGCACTTTGTCCGACGGATGCGCAATTACACTGTGCAGTGTTGATCCTTGGTAACTGCCCATGCATTGGACAGAAAGTACTGACAGAACAGCTAGAAAGGAGCATCCCCAACATAATACAAAACAGACAGAACATTCATTCCTGCTGTTAGCCATAATAATTGATCAGTGCTATTATGATAATAAGACATAACATGTCAGAATCGACAGTAAATCCCTGCTGTTAGACAGAACTTTAACAACTGCTATGAGACAGAACATTGATTCCCACACTGAAAGATAATATATCAGAAAGTAAACATCCAGATGATTTATCCAGACAAATGTATCATTGCTATAAGATAGAATATTGATTTACACGATGATATGCAATATGAGATGGGGGAGAAGACAGAATGTATAGATTCTCACTATAAGATAAAAACTCACTATGATAGATTATTAATTCCCTCTATAGATCCCTACTATAAGACAGAACTTTGATCTATGCTGAATAATAGAAGACAAAACAATACAGAAAAACAAATAGAATAAGATTCCTGCTATTGGAAAGAACATAGATCCCTGCTATCAAACAGAACAGAAATCCCTACTATTACTGTTATCAGACTCTATACAGAACACAGACCCCTGCTATCAGACCGAACACAGATCCCTGCTATCATACAGAACATAAATCCCTGCTATTAAACAGAACACAGATCTCTGATATCATACAGAACAGATCTCTGCTATCATACAGAACACAGATCCCTGCTATCATACAGAATAGAAATCTCTGCTATTAGACAGAACACAGATCCCTGCTATTAGACAGAACACAGATTCCTGCTATCAGACAGAAAACAGATCCCTGCTATCATACAGAACAGAAATACCTGCTATGAGACAGAACACCGATCCCTGCTATCATACAGACCACTGCTATCATACAGAACAGAAATCCCTGCTATTAGACAGAACACAGATCCCTGCTATTAGACAGAACACAGATCCCTGCTATAATACAGAACAGAAATCCCTCCTATTAGACAGAACACAGATCTCTGA